>SNQJ01S0017751.1:49776-100115 GCA_010110895.2 Picea sitchensis
ACAATTCTAAAAAAGGGGGTCTTTTCCCAAAACCATCAACCCCTTCTAAAAGGTCAATCCCCTTTATTTATAAAGAATCACTAACTAAAAATAGTTGCTACAAGTTTAAGTTAAGTAAAACAAAATATCGTCATGTGGCACTCGATCTCTTTGTTCTCTGAAACCATCTCATGGTTCTATTGGAGTGGATGACTCTTCTCATATTATGACCAATTGACAAAGATATCCTCGCATGTGATAGCATATGGGAATCTGTCTTGATCCACCGGGGATGAAAGGATATCTTTCAGTTCTACTGCTCGTTCTCTATATTTAATTATCTTGGCACTCAACCATTGCAGAACTGCATGAGCCTTGATTGGATGTTCCATAAAATGTTGTATTTGACATGGTTCCATGCTTTCCACCTGTGTGATCTCCACTGCCCATGTTGAGTCTTTTTCTGCATGTTGTTTCAATATGCCATGCAAGTCGACAAAGTCTTTGAGTGAGCCCAATTCTAGGAGGACAATGCCTTTCATCTCCTGATTGATCTTTTCCCAACCTTTTTCTCACTAGGCCCACTTCTTCTATATCTCCGGCTGAGGTTCATGGGCCATAGTTACCTAGTATTTAGCTTCTTTACTAATTTGAGAGATGTTGTTATCCCTTAGCACTCAAATACCACACTCCTCTACTTCTTGACCCTTCTACACTGTGTTGATGTAGTCAATCCTTTATACCTCTTGGTATGATTTTTCATACCATCTCTCCACATCCTTATAGGTTTCCAGTGCCATAAGGATATCTTCTTAGAAATCGACTATACCTGCAGTGGTGAAGAGATGTCATTCGTTTGTGAACTTTGCATAAGCATATTGGAACTCACTCTTTAGAAACATCGTGGCCTGTGTTGAGTCTTGATAGTATTTTTCCAAATGGCATAGATGATCTAACTCCTTTAGTGCAGCGACCAATTCCTTTTCATCTCACCTTGCTTGATCCAACGTGGCATCAGTGATATCCATCCCTGCGTCGATGAGCTCATATGTATTTGCATGTTCTGTGATGAGCAAATTCTCCTTTGTGGTGATGAGAATTGAGCTATCTAGCATCAGTCTTCTCTTCTTGGTAGTCCTCTTCATGATAGCTTTCCTCTTCTTGTCATAAGTGATCGTTTTTATATCGACGACCTCATCAACGGGCTCAGGGATTTGTTGTTCTCCCTAGATCAAGGTGTTTCCCAAGGTTCCTGTTGTATGTATTTGTTCCAGGACTGGTTCCTATAGTTATTTCATATGTTCCAATGGCTTGACCTTTGTTTGGTGTTCATTAGATGGTGAGGTATCGGGAAAAATTGAAGATTCAGTGATATGTTCAATACTTACTTGGTGATCGACTATTGAGGTGTCGATCTATTGTTGTTGCACTTCCTATTTTTGTCCAAATGATCATATATCCTCTCTATAGCTATCTTTCGGAGTCCCCGACAAGTAGAGAAAATCAGTGTCCAAGACACTTTCGGCCTCATGGTTTCCCTGTGGAGGGTTTTGAATTGATGCATCGACACCTGGAGTAGATGTTTTCCCAGGTTCCTTCTTCTATGTAATCGGCATTGGAGTTACCTGTGAGGCCTCCAAACTCTCTTCATCGTCATATATGGTTATGAGATCAAACACGGGATTTGGAACATTTGTTTCAATTTGTGTTCTTGGACTCTCATACTGGGTTAGAATGGTCACCATTGATCTAGACTGTGGTGATGGAACTCTAGGGTTTTCTCGACCGGTGGTTTCCTCAAGTTTTGTTGACTCTGAGCCATTTATCTCCTCTCTAATTGTGATTGGGTCATCCAAGGGGATCCTCATAATTTCTATGAGTTGAGGATCATTCTCTAGTTGGTCTATGACTCTCTGGGCTCCTTCTAGTAACAACAACCCTCTCTTTTTTTCCTTTATGGTTTCTGCTGCTTTGATCTCTTCCCTAACCCTGAGAGATTCTTGAGCCAATTGCTCTATTGTTTCGATCTGATCATCCATGCTCATAGATTTGAACCTAGTCATGTTTGGGTTAGATTTCCTCTATAATACCTCCTCCCAGTACTGAGCACATTTTGTAAACATCTCATCTTCAAACTTGTCATGCGCGTATGGCCAATAGGAAGAGACTAGTGAAGCGTGTTGGAGGACTAAGCATTTAGGGTTATGCTTGTGGAACAGGCCTTTCAGGAACCTGTATTCCATATGAATCAAACCCTCTTGTTTATCTTGAGCAGTTTACTTCACTATATAAAACCCCACATGGAAACCATAGGGTACAAATGCTCGTTTCTTGTCCTTAACCAAAGTGGCATTATATCCATGCATGATACTCTGATAACAGATTTCTCCTATGATGAGTCGACCTGGGACATGAGCAGGGAGAAAATGTGGTGCTCTAGTAGCCTCGAACACCTTGATATAGGTTGTGTTCATCTAGATACCAGTGTCCTACCTTCGAGATCATTTTATTGGATTCTATAGACAACCTTGGGCATTCCTTTTTAAATATAATGAAATAAATATGGGCGATGAATTCATTGCAAATAAGGGAATAATATTTTTTGTACCTGTTCTCCCATAGGATGTTGAAGTAGACATGAACATGCAGTTCTGCAATGTGCCAACTCAAATTCATACCGATGAAGAAATTCCTCGTGTAGATTACATCTAGCAGATACAAGGCCATGTGAAAAGTGGGTGCTTCTCCTTCTTTCGGTGTTTGAGCCTGAAATACATTGGTACTCAATTTCTTGGAGATAATTTCTCCCCAATTGAAACTACTCCCTGAAATAGCCATAATGTATGCCAGGGGAATCCATGCCTCTGAGAACTTGGCGTGGTCCTTTTCCCCGTATAACTAGAAAATTAGAGCCATTAAGTAGATATATGGCTCTCTTAGATTCATTGTCCCATACCAGTTGTTGCTCCGGTTTTTGAATTTATTTTCCTCCTTACACCATGAGGCCATCAATCGGTTGGTGTCATGGAATTCATAAAACTTCACCATGAAATCTGTTTTCAATTGCTCCTCCGGGTCCCTGAGCTTATAATATTTCTAGACCTCTGTCGGGAGAAAAAATCTGACACATCCATCATTAACATCATTAATGAGGAACTTCTACACATATGTATGATCAATCAACCAAATCAAAGTCTCAATGCATGGTAATATTAGAGTTTGGTAAGCTACCATGTGCAAGCACGATCGCTGAATGTTCAAGAAAACTTGGTCATCGAACACCCTTACATCCGAGTCGTTGTGTGGGGTAAACTCCAAGTAATATTCCCGGTTGATTCTGTTGAATATATCTCCCCACTATGGGAGAATTATTTTAGACCTGGTGGTCACTTATGTATCACCAAAAGCAGGGGGTTGAATAAATGCCTTCTTCGTTGAATTTTTAATGAACGGTTCCACCTTGGGAGCGTATTCCAACTGCCTTGCAGTGCTGGGAGAAGACCCTTCACCAATCTCTACCTCTTTTAATTTTGGTGCCCTCAATGAGAGCCTAGTCGGTGGCTTCCTTGGAGGCATATTTCCCTCTTCTTCATGCTAACTTAACCTAGTTTTTTGAAGGTCATAGAATCAAACACAGCTCTTGAGACACTTTCTTTGCTTCTTCGGTTGCTTTGGAAATGGAAACTTATGTGCAGAATGGGGGTGTTCGAAGTTGTTTTAGTGATTTAAACAGAGATTATACTTACCATGTTGCATCAATTATTCAAGTCAGGGTATCATTGTGGTTCTACAAAATATGCTACTAGATTCATTATGTTTAAGATTAAATGCAGTTGTAAGTTGTTGGCATGGGCGCGGGCTATAATTTCGTCTATCGGTGATTTCAAATTCTCGTTGTTCAGTTGGCACACAGGGTAGCAACATATGTGGAGAGAAACATTAACTGGCCTATTAAATGGTAGAATCTGATCGTATCTTGTGCTGAAAACATCCCATTGTTTCACTAATTGAATGGGTGGATCGAGAGTCGGGGATTTTCCTTAGACAATGTTCGTTGAGATCTCTTGGAAAAAACTCCGACATCGATCGATGTTGTCATACAAATTTGACATGGAAAAGCTAACTTGGAAGTGTAACTAGGACATAGGGAAACCTAAGGTGACTCGAGACAAAACTAGTTCATATAAAATGACTACGCGGAAAATACATGTGGCGCTTGAGATTGGCATCTTCATTTAACCGTGTTATTTGGAATCGAGGAATTTCACCGGCTAAGTGTTTTAACAACGGGTTCTACCCTGCCGACATCAAAAAGTATCAAGGATCGGCGATCGGTGATAAGTTTAACCAAATGCTCCAGGATTAACCCCTTGAAAAATTTTCGATGTCGAAAGTGCATCAAGGATCAGCGATCGACGATGAGTAAACACAAAATTTTTCAATGATTTAACCCTTTGAGATTTCACTGACCCCGAACAAAATCATCTGTCATCGGCTATCGAGGGTTTATCATAGCAGATGTCAATGTTTAGTCCTCTCATATTTTGTTGACCCCGATGGGGAAATCAACTAACTCCTGAATCTTCTTGGTGAATAACTAGCACAAATTTACTCTGCCTTTTACCAATGTTGATGATAGATCGGAGATTGAATATTATTGCTACTGTGTAGTCATTTCAATTTCTCATATTTAGCCGACGTTGAACATAAGTGCGCTAGTCACAATTTTAGCTGCAAACTCTTAATTAGAATTCCAAGTTCTTTTTAAACACACAGGTTTCTTATTAACAAGTTCACGCAAATTCGATTTGATTGATGAAGAGACCTTACAACAAAATTAGCAATCCCTCCACAGTGGAATCAATTCATACAACAAAACAAGTGGCACCCAAAAGTGACAAAAAATTCATAAAATCTTTTAGGGTGTGTTGAGTGCTCAACAAACCCTTTTCTTCCCTTCCTCATCCTCACATTTCCATGTTTTTTTTATAATAGTCCAACTTGGATTTATGGGAAGACAACCAATCCATTCCAATCAACATGTCATAAGATACTAAAGGGAGTATGTTCAGGGCTTCTTGGGTGGGCAGCCCATTCATAATGAATTTGCATGCTAGTATGGCTTCTGTTACTTTTCTTTTTGTTCTAGTGGCTAGTTGTACCAGCCATGATTTAGCATGTTTTACTTGTTGCAGTTTACATTTGTCAACATTTTTAGTTGAAACATAACTCAAATTTGAAACAAGGTCAATTAAAATAGAAACAAGATGGTTGGAAATCATACCTTCCATCTCCACCACTGAATATCGGTGGTCATCTTGTCTATTATCAAAGGTTTCATAAACTTGTGACATGATCCTATCTGCATCATTAACTATAGTATCCTCCTAGACATTGTATACCCTTCTAATGTTTTGTTTCCTTTGAGGGAAATCCCTTAGAAAATGTTCTTCTCCACATCTACAACATTTCAATGGTTCTGTCTTTGCATTACTAATTTTTCCTGGGGCTGATCCAAAGTGTTTATTTACACTCTGAGACGGGAAATTATGCTAATAAACACTCTTAGTGAGAAGGATTTTCTTATGGATTTTCCNATCCATTCCAATCAACATGTCATAAGATACTAAAGGGAGTATGTTCAGGGCTTCTTGGGTGGGCAGCCCATTCATAATGAATTTGCATGCTAGTATGGCTTCTGTTACTTTTCTTTTTGTTCTAGTGGCTAGTTGTACCAGCCATGATTTAGCATGTTTTACTTGTTGCAGTTTACATTTGTCAACATTTTTAGTTGAAACATAACTCAAATTTGAAACAAGGTCAATTAAAATAGAAACAAGATGGTTGGAAATCATACCTTCCATCTCCACCACTGAATATCGGTGGTCATCTTGTCTATTATCAAAGGTTTCATAAACTTGTGACATGATCCTATCTGCATCATTAACTATAGTATCCTCCTAGACATTGTATACCCTTCTAATGTTTTGTTTCCTTTGAGGGAAATCCCTTAGAAAATGTTCTTCTCCACATCTACAACATTTCAATGGTTCTGTCTTTGCATTACTAATTTTTCCTGGGGCTGATCCAAAGTGTTTATTTACACTCTGAGACGGGAAATTATGCTAATAAACACTCTTAGTGAGAAGGATTTTCTTATGGATTTTCCCATGATTCTTAAAAATTTGGGGTTTAAACCCATTCTTCTTGAATCCCAAATTACCTTTCTTCTTCCAATCCTTAGGAGGTTGTGTTTTGTTCTTGAATTTCTCATAGCAGTGCCTTGCCTTTTGAATAGTGTCTTGTAAACTTTTTGGTTCATCAAACTCAATTCTATATAAGAAGGATTGAGGCAGCCCACTAATGCATCATTGTATCTTCACCTTTTCATCCTTTATATCGGGAACATACCTTTTTATCTCAAGAAATGTGTTAACATATTCATCTATCGTGAGCCATCCTAGCTTGAGTTCATATAAATCCTTAGTATTTTAATCATAGTACATTTCAAACATGTACTTTTCCTTGAATTATTTTTCAAACTACCTCCAAGAAAATTATTTTTCACATATTCCCTTTACATTTATAAGGTCCTCCCATAAGATAGAGGCCTTTCCATTCAAGTTGAAAATGGTTATTCGGTCCTTCAAGTTTTTAGGTTTTCAGAGCAGTCATGAACTTTGAAGTACTTATTTAGGCCAAGTATACAAGATTCTTCTTATTCCCCATTTTTAATACCACCATCAAAAGTGGGTGGCTTGGATTTCTTAAAATCTTCAAGGTCATGGCTCTTGGAGTGCTACCTCCTCTTTCTTCTCCTCTGAGAATGTGAACTAGTCTCACTGTTGAATAGTTCCTTGGATATTCCAGTTCCCTCACTAGAGGATTCTCCAGATGAATCCTTGATGTTAGCATGCCTCTTGGTTCCATGTTGGGCCTTCTTTGAGGTGTTTCTTCTTTTGTTTCTACTTTCAGGGCCACGTTTCTATATCTTAGGTGGACTCTAAGCTTTCTTGGACTGGTGTCTAACAACATTAATGGTTGTTGGCCATGATAAAAATACCTATGTATATCTTATAGGCTTTGCAACAAGATTGAATTTATTTTATTTTTCTTTTCTTATTCCTTTATAAACCTCTCATTCTTTGCTTTAAATCTTTGTAATTACTCCATGATTCTTCTTAAAGTTTCATCCAAATTCAAAGGGGTTTCAAGCACTCTCCTTTCATCAAAATTATCTTTTCTGTTATGGGATCCTTCTCCCATATCATGATGTGCCACTAACCTTTATGCTATATTTTCCTTGATGTCCACTGACTATTTAAGTGTTGATAATCAACATTTTTTGTTAGTTAACTATACATTATTTTATAATCAACAAAAACAATTTTATGTATAATGAAATCAATTTCATTATTAAGCACACAATAATGTTATATAGACCAAATTTAAACATGTAAAATTATTTCAATGTTTCATCCTTCCATTTTGTAATAAAAATTTTGTAAATCCTTATAGATAGGGTAGGGTAGGGTACCCTCCCCCTTAAAAGTCTCTTCCAAGAAAAATTATTAGACTCTTTCCTAAGCCCAAGTAGAGCAAGTGTTGTTTCCTTCTTTGATACCACTTTGTAATTCATCTGACCCCCTAATCCTTACTTAGGATGGTGGGGTGTTCAAAATTTCTCTTCCACCTCATGCATTATCTCTCTAACCAAACCTCATAGATGGATTCATCTCATAAAGAGCTTTCCATTGACTATACCCATGCTCAAAAATAGGCTCTAGATCCAAAGATACATCCTCTTAGATTTCTCGGGCTCTCATGGACAAATTCCACCTCACTTCCATGTGGTATCCACGTGGTACCTTGTCACTTGTGCCATCCAACTAGGCACCAACTTGGAAATGCTATGGCACCTACTTAACTTGTCATTTCGGTTTTTTCTACCCACATAATCCTAATTTCATTGTTGGCCTTACTCTAGTGGAGCTCCAATTACTCAATCCTGAAATCCCCAACAATGATCCACCTATCGAGCCTCTCATAGATATGATGGTCCTTAGGTCGAGCATTCGAAGACACTAGTTGCATTGGTGATACCAACTAGCATATAAGTTAACGTCCAAGTCTTTAACATTCCTCATAGTTCATGTATGGGACCCAAAAGGATCCATAGTTGATATTTCATATCACTCATCCACTGATAAACGATCATTGTTAGCCCTAACATCTTGTCGTTGATGACACTTTCATTTTTCCCATCCTTTGGTATAAACCCATCTCTCTCCAACAATGGTCGGGATATGTTAACATCCAAACCCTATGATCGAGATATTCCCAAGCCTCCATCGCCGGCAACACTCTTGGGCCATCAATCGACTGCACCAATATTTCATTCTCTGACGATGATGTGTTTGGAACCAATGGTCATGATATCTCAACCTATATATATGAGGTCTAGGATTAAGAAACCTGTCTCCAGACTCAAAACTAACAAGATATCACACACATTCCTTACTACCAATCGTGGTTCGACATGTGGCTCTATCACTGCTAGCTACCTATCATGAAATGTGGTACTTACACATCATCAGGACATCATTTTCCTCTTTCCTCCTTCAAGAAAAGACTATGGTGATCAACGACGAAGAATAAATCTCACCCAAATCAACAGTACTCATTTTTAATTTCAGTATATTTGTTATTGTCACCATTCCCTAGGAGAAACACTCACTTCCCCATATTCTATACCCTGATGACGATGCATCTAGCACCAATGGTCCATATCATGACGAAGTCACCTACATCGAATTGACGATCCTCGTATCATCTCCAGAAATTCATCATCATCAGAGGATGTCCAGTGAATCCCGACACTTGATAGTCCTTGATGACGATTCTTTCCCCAGTAAGGGGCTACGATCTCTCGGCCTACAAATCTCATGGCCAATATTTAAAGCGAAAATCTAAAGGACCTTCTCACCCATCGAGGCCCACCCTCATCCTGTCGACAAATTATGTGTTGCCACATACCATTCCCGAGCATGTCAACTACCACATTGGTGCATTACATCACAATGATGTCATCATTCTGTGTACCCTTTATCGTCATCGACATTTTGGAGTCTACACCCCAACTTCGCTAACCGTCCACTTTCGATGATGATGCGCCTGAGTTCAATGGTTTAGATCTTCTCAAATATTCTTATGACAGGTCAACGATTCACATTCTTTCCCCATCATTTTTCTTCAGAACTCCCTCATCTTCATCAGAGCTCCTCGCTCCAACCCTTAGTCTTTTTAATGATTCAGTTTACTAACAATTGGTCCTGATCTTCCCTTCGCCCAGAATCAATGCTTGTTGTTGGCTCTAGAACTTCTTCTTCAACGTTGGACTCTTACAATTCTAGGAAATCCCCTGTTAGCAATGATGATTCCCTCTCGACGAAGGGATGGTATTATTTTATCCTACCGAATCAATGGTTGTGATCTCTCTCGACTCAAAAAATGAGATTTCTAGAGGAAAATATTTCGATCTTGGAATTAGCCAATTTTATAGGATTCTTCAAGTAGTTTCTAAGGTCTTCGGGCACTCTCACCTAGCTTCGAAACCACTAAGGTATACCCTCTTCAATATTTAGGTGGATATTTTCATTTGGAGACGTATCCATACCAGGACAAGGAATTCCAAAAGGGATAAGATTCTCCGACTATACAAAGACTTTCCCAAATTTCAAGGAACTTTTGTAACCATCCTTCTAAAGGAGGTCCATATCTCTCAATATCTCCATTCAAAGGTTGAAATAGTATCCATAAGGTTACACCCTGTCTTTACCATTGTTATTGGGTTATGTGAATCCATTATATTTATGGGGATAGTAAACATATGTAAGCCATATAAATTTGTTGATTTCATAAGCATGCCAAACACACTTTTGCAAAATGAGAACTTTCATGCAATACATGGATTCATTTCATATTATACATGTATATCTAACCATTCAATACAAAATTCATGGAAAAAAACTAATCATTATTTTCTATCATTACTCGAGTACACTGACTTACAATAAAAAAAAAACAGTTTATTCTTCAGAAAAGAATACACATCCATGACTAAAATTTATAGAATTAATCCATTATCTTTATTCATTATACATGATGCACATATACTTATCTTAAAAATGGGAAATACTGGAAATTGATGAAGGGTGTGCCACTTTCCATACAACCATAGGCACAACTGCTATTGTTTCTTTCACATTTGGCCTCCCCCTTGCCAAAGTATGATGCCATGAGAGAAATTTCTCCTTTTGCATAGAAAACAACAAGGGATGAAGGCTACTCTCCTTCTCCCACAGGAACTTGGAAACATAGTCTTCATTCCACCAAGAAAGGGGGTCTGTTGTGATTTCTCACTCAACCACTAAACCTTCTACAACCTTGTTTATCTGCTTGATTTGAAGACACTTCCAAACAGTTCATGTACCCAGAACAATGCGTTTTCCACTTCTTCTCTTTTCTCATATGAACCAAGGAAATCTCACACATTCCTCTTACATAGAGTTGGTCTCTTCACCCAACCGTGTGCAATTGTTATCCTCCTTGTCCTTTTCCCATGATTTTCCTCTTTTCTTTCCTTCCTCAACAATATTTTGTGGGTCAAATCAAGAAACTTCGAGATGGGTACTCTTCCCATCCTCATTGATTCTTGCGGAAGACTCCCCAACTACCAGCTTGACTGGTAAATAACATTTTTAGGACAGAGGACAGTTATAGTTTTCATCATTTAAAATCTAGCAGAGTATTGCCTCGCATGGGTTATCTCAACCAGTGATGGTTCTCCTTACCATTCCCTCTCATGACATCATATTCTATACATGATCCACCCTCAACATTTATTCAACACTTTCCATATATATTTATATATAGATATATTAATAATGGAAAATATATTTACATCACATCCTTACCAAAGGTTCATTGTCTTTCAAAATTCACACTTAATCAGTCTATCGTTAGTTTTGATCCCATGATTTTCCTCTTTTCTTTCCTTCCCCAACAACATTTTGGTCAAATCAAGAATCTCTCTAGATGGGTACTCTTCCTATCCTCATTGGGATTCTCAAGTGAAGACTCCCAACCACCAAATTTCAGACCTGTAAATAAAAATTTTAGGACAGAGGATAGTTATAGTTTTCATCATTTAAAATCTATATACTGGGTTCTCACATGGGTTATCTCAACCGTTGAATGTTTCCATTGAATCATTCCCTCTCATGACATCATATCTATACATGATCCACCCTCAACATTTATTCAACACTTTCCATATATTTATATAGATATATTAATAATGGAAAATATATTTACATCACATCCTCATCAAACGTTCATTGTCTTTCTAGCACCACACTTAATCAGCCTATCAGTTAGTTTATAATAATAACAAATATATTTACAAAATGGGGGAAACAAAGGTGCCACATGCATCTTTAAGGAGCTCAGGCAAAGTATATCCCATTTCTAGGATCATGCCAAAAATCCTTATCATCATTGATAAACTCATGGGCCATTGTTGGCATCATGTGGCACACCATGCTTGAGCCATGCCACACAAAATCGAATTTCTATGTACAACAATACTTATTATGAGTAATTTCATGAGCTATGGAATCTCCTTGATGATTCCCATAAAGACACAAATGAGGTACAAAACCTTGATCTTCAATGTTATTTAGAGTAGAAAATTTGATGGAAAGTTCCAAAAAAGAAATATGAGGTTGAAAATGGTCAAGACTAGGAATTTTACAAGATGTCCCACAAAATTCCCCCAATCCTAGGTCAAAACTCATCATTCTAACCCTCATTAGTTTTGAATAAGGAAGAAGACATGATATATGTGACACATATTTCTTTTTCTTATATATGGAATCCATGATGTCTAGGATGGTCTTATCTGAAGGAAACTCAAAATTGAGGAATTCATGTGAACGTAGAGAGTTAACAACCCTCATGTGTGGAGTAGGTCAATCATATTCCATATTGGAATGGATTTTATGATTATTTTATTTTGATTCTAAATAGATCATCGGTGAGGAAATATCAACCATTTTGAGTGACATGCTAGCTCCATAAGACTCTACTTCCTCTAGATGAGGTACCACCCAAGGATCAAAAGATATGAGGGATGCACTGATAAAAGAATATATCATATTGATAGGAGAAACATTTGAAGTAGGGAATGGTGGCAGAAGGGAAAACTTACCCATAAAGGAGGAATCTTTGAATATCCTCACACCAAAACTCGTATAAGAACTTTGGGAGTCACTGATAAAGGGTATATTAGAACCCACATTGGTCCTAAGGTCCAGGGTACATAATACAAGTTGGTTGATGGTGACAATATTTCCTTGATGAGGATAGTGAAAGAATATAAACATTGATAATATGACTCCTATCATCTCATAGAACCGCATGCACTCGAGTAGAAAATTATACTCCAGAGGGGCATCGACCACCTCTAATTCAATGGAGATAGTCTTTCCCCCTAACTCAATGGGAAATGTCGTGATAATACCATGAGGCCTGAACATGTTTCTATTTAAATCCTTCAATGTGGTGTTATATGGATCAAGATTTGGATATCCAAGATATTTCCAACATGTTATGGACATAATTCAAGTAGATGTGCCTTCATCAATGACTTTGTGGAAGATGTTTTCCCTTTAACTATCATCTGAATTTGAAAATAAATTTGGTGGGAAATCGTATTTTGAGTGTGGTATAATTCAAACACAAATAAACTAGAATCTCATCGGTTAGCATGCCTATAGTTGATAACAAGGATTTTCATTGTGTGGGATGACTCTATAGGATAGTGACGGAAGACATGACACATGGTGCTTGGGCCAAGCATTCCACACTATTGAATTTATGGGAGGATTTTGTATTTGGATTATGTGTCATTCATCGAAGAACACCCTTTGGTGGGTGAAGCAATGTCTTGAATGATGGATTCTCTATATGGAGAGGCCCACTAGGCTAAGAAGAGGAAACTAGATCCTGATTTGCATGACCAACCTCAGGAGTATCGTAGTTGCAAGCTCAAGTTTGAAAAGAAACCATCTGGTCACACATGAATATGTTGGAAATCAAGGAAAACCCCTCAAACTGAGTACCTACCATTTCCCCTTGCATAGAAGCAGGATTTGAAGTAACCATTTTTTAGGGCTGGGGGGGAAATGGATGAGTAAAAAAAATAGGATGCTAGGGAGCCTTTTGCTGGGAAAAGTATTGATGGATTTCATCCATTTTTGGACACTAGTGAGTAGTATGGTCTTTCCCACAAATATTCTAGAGGAAACTATTCTTTTTATTTTCTTTCATGCCTTCCCTAGTATTGTCTTGGGTTTGAGGAGTCCCACACTCATTATTAGAGTTATTTTTGTTTCTTCTTTTACCTCTAGCTTGTTGAGGATTATTCAGTTGCATGGAATGCACCCAATTCACCTTGGAGGTTTGAGTGGGGACCTGTAGTTTGAGCACTAGAAGGAGTAGTTTGTGGTGTGATGAGATGTATATTTTACCCAATTGGTGACCTAACTAGCCCACATATGCATTGAAAACAAAACCACGAACATTATCATCATGGGGTTCTGGGTTTGGGTTATATATATCCGTTGACATCCTCAGAGTGTGCAAGATAATATTGTATAAGGTGTTAGGATGAGAGTATATTAGGTCTAAATCTTGGGCATGTATAATGGCTTGCCCCTTGGTAACCGCCTCATCCATAGCTACATCCTTGGAAATGAGTGGAAAGAAAGACTTGGTAAACCAATCCATAAGGATTTAGTTAAGAATATGGTATTTGATGAGTCTACACCATCATCTCCATTCATGGATATGATCGGAAATATGGGTGGAATTTCCCTATCATAAAGATGTCAAAAATATCAATTCATGTCTCAAACTAGATGGGTAACTAAAAATGCATTGAAAATTCCATTGCCAAATAATTGAATCTATTAAAGAAAGCACCCTTCATTTCAATAGACCAATTAGTGTCACCTCTATTCAAGGATATTTGGAAAAGTCATAATCTCACATTCTCATCCATCAAAGAGTTGGATGAACACCAAACATGGTAATTTATTATGCGCATTGACAGGTCTTCCCCTATTTTTTTATCAAATTTTGGCATGTCATATGGAGGTTTTACAAGAATCTCTGGCCATAACGGGTTGTGAAGAATGGGTTCATTTGTTAATAGTGAAAAATCAGGCAGGTCTAACATCACCAATAAAGGAAACTACATGTTAGCAAATGGATTCTGGTTTTGGGATGAAGAATCATTTGAACCATATGGACCTTGAGATCCTCCCATGTTTAAGGTTCAGAAAAGGTACTAGTTTCCAAATGGGTTTTTCCCCCTGGGAGTGTAAGTGTTCCCAAGAATATTTCTACTCATGGGGCCATACATTCCCTCTGGAGGGTTTCCTCTTAGATAAAAGTGGCTTCTATAAGCATGACTACTCGTGGGGCCATACATGCCCCCAAAAGGATTACCTCTAGGAGTGAGCATAGACCCCATAAGGATACTACCCCCTGACCAAAATTCTTCCTAGGTGAATAAATCCTAGGATCATAGGGCATAGAAAATGGTAGCCACCCCATGGACCAAAAATGCTCCTAGAAATAGAGGTAGGATTTGAAGGATTACTAGATCCTAGACCATAATTTCCCCCAAGGGGAATGCTCCAAGGAATAGAGGTATACGCATGAGGATTAAAGATTAAAGGAACAAATGTGTTACCCCATGGGATGTTAAATCCCCTAGAAACATTGTTTATCCCATTGTGACTAGGTTTATCCCCAAACCCACTAAGAACATTTCAACCAAAAGGGAAACCAATGTTTGACATTACTGGGATGCCTATAGGGATGCCAGAAGAATAAGGATATCCACTTCTAGTATTGGAAGCAAGGCTTGGCCCCCCACTAGATGAAAATGCAAATGTGGGATTGCAATAGAATTGATGGGTGTGCTAAAGTTAAGGACAATCATGGAAGGAAAATTGATTACTTTTGGCATCCACCAAATGGAGACACCTAATGTAATAGGTAGATTTGTTTCCAATCCTATTGCACTGATAGATTGAAGGGATGGCATCACAGAGGTGCCTCTTGGGACACTAGTGAACGAGCTTGAAAGATCGAACATACTAGAAATAACACTTGTACCATACATTGTGCGAGGTTCATTGAACAAAGAAAAAGGCTCACTGGAGTATCCTCCTACCTGGATGAGTATGGGGTCTCTAATATTCGTCAAGGGAGGGTTAAAATTGGGTGGAGGAATTTTTCCAACCACTGAAACTTCCACTTTTTCACTCTCCTCTAGTATTTTGTTAGACCAGGTATGTTTTATGTCACATATAGACCTATATTTAAGAGGTGGTCTTTCCACCACCTCTGGTGAGAGTCCTTGTTGTCGACGAGACCAATGAAGTAGTTGGTTTTCCTTGGTCAATAATATGTATGACCACAACAAATAACAATTAACCTATGGCCAATTTACACACAAAACCAAAGAGAATGTCCCTAAAAAATCTAGGCTATCAACAAGCAAACCAAAGGATCAAGGGGCCTTCCGAAAACCAACCTTGTAAAGGATGTTAAGTCCCAAAAATCTTATCTAGCAAAGGTGTGAGGAATAGTTACAGTAACCCACACGTAACATCCCTTACTCGTGCAAGTACCATTTATTGAGGCAAGAACCCTCTAAGGGAACCGAAACATAGGTTTGATGTTTTCCTCAAGTACCATAGAAACTTCCCACCCACAATCACCTATGTAGAGACCTAGCAAAATCCACTATGGTTACCACCTCACAATCGGTGACCAGGAAAAAAGTTGAAGGTTCGACAACATGTATGGGAAAGAAAAAAAAGATCAAATCTTCAAGAAGTTTACCATTGAGAGAGTCTTGACACTTTTGAAACCTTTGCAGAAGTAGTAGTCAAAGTAGTCTAGTAAACACCAAGAAACATAGAGAGGGGATATCAGTCTACTTTCCTCAATGCAACGTCGTGATCTACTCCTATGTTAGAGAAAGGTCTTGACACACACATTGTGACAATGTATTTATGTTGTCACTAGTGACTTCTAGTTTCTGTTTAGGTAGCCTTAGATATTTTACTCTCTGATCCTACACCAAGGACCTAAATCCTATCTAGTATTGGTTTTCTATGAAGAAAAAGAGTATAATTATTTTTATATTAATATTTATTTTTCTTATGAATGTTGATTACTCACGGGAGCATATGCAACTTCAATGATGTTATAACTCTTTTCCAATTCCAAAAGACAAGAAAATATGCATCCAAGAGATGCAACTTTTTCCTTTAATGAACGATATCTAAGGCAATGAAGAGAGATTTTCTTTCTTTTCATATTTTACAATCAATATTCAACCTCAAATTCATCCAATAACCATGCAATACAATCCAAGAAATTAACAAGATCCTACAACACAAAACACACCAATGCAATTTTAAAGAACTCAAAATATTTACCCTAGAAAAACAAATTGTTGTTTTTTTCTTTTGAAATGTAAATATTTCTTAAACCAACGATGAAAACACATCTACAAATCAAATCAAAAAACAACAAGCTAAGGGAAGTGTGATATTGGAAGTGATGCTACTAAGCACACTCCAATGTTTACACGGGATCAAAATCCCAAAACTTGGAAAAGGACCTAGTAATGAAAACCTATGAACACACACAAAATGAATGCAAAGGGAATGAAAAACACTACCATATCTGAAAAGATTTGTTGGAACCAATGCTCAGGTCGTTACTCACCATGAAACTAGCTCACTCAAACAAGAAATTCCAACAAACACAATCACATGCTTGAAATTCACTTGCAAAGCATAAACAACAAAGAGATGCTTGCACATGGATGTGATCTATTGTAATCTTCTAGATTACATGCATTCATGAAGAGATAAAATTAGGGAAAACACATCAAGACACCCACGATACTCAAGAAGTATTTTTGGGAAGGTTAACCAACTGTCTTTGTATTCCATATTCATGAGTATATGTACATAGGAGAAATGGTTGGAGCGGTTGTACACACTCCAACTAATCATTCATTCATGCATTTACCCCTTTATTACATATATTCATATATTAACTTATGTTTGATAATGTCTAATTTATAATGTGTGAATACTATTACAAGGGCCTAAGCTGCCTCCCAACATCTCCCCCACACTCAAATCCTTGCTCATCCTAAGAAAGTGTGCAGCAATGTCCTCAATCTCTACTCTTGTAGTGGTATCCTTACTGTGCATCAACCATGCATACCGGTCTGCATAGGTAAATCAATCGCAACAACTTCTAGTTGTATAGGAGGATACACGTATAGAAGGTTTACTATGAGTGGTTTCCAATGGCTTTGACTAACTTCATATCACGTATCCCATCTCCTCAATCTCCATGCTTTCACATTCTCTGTCAGTTGAAGGGTGGACATTGTTGCTTGTGACCAACTACAAAGTTGACTGCACACTCTATTGTTTCTCCAGGGATCTGCCACTCCTTGGGGCTCTTTTTATGGAATCAATGAAGGTCTATGGCATCATCCAATCCTTCCATTCATATGCTTCCTTGTCACAACTCATGAACTATTCTACAACTTTTATACCAGGGGGTTCAATCAGTTCAATATTTGTGCCATCATATTTCTTTTAGACTCTTGTGTGTGTGTTTGTCATCTAATGTTTGATGTTTCTTTCTTGAATGCATTCAATTGTGATCAAAATTTCATGATCAATGCTCAATATTTCATTGCTTTACTACTATCTTGCTCAACAAAGTTATTTCTATGTTGCTTCTCAATCATGGATGTGCTTCTCTATGCTTTTTGGTCTCTAAGAATATACGGAGTTTGTAATTCAAAGTTACATGAAGGATGACTTTGACTATGACTCAACTAACACTGGACTGCACATGCATGACTATAACTAGGATAGATTCAATGGTTATAATCTATTTTCATTACGACTCTATTATACAAAGACTTTTTTCCAATATTGAATTTTTATAAACATAATTTAGATGTTGTCTACTAGGTATCGACTAGTGTAAGTAAGCATGTGATGTTGTCTACTAGGTATTGACTAGTGTAAGGAAGCATCCGATCTCATCAACTAAGTACCAACTTACATTACATAATGGAGAGTATCTCCTTCCTATAATGACTCAAGTTTAACCCTCTCCATTCTTTTGACTCTATTACTTACTCAATTGACTCAATTTAATTACAAACTCGACTAGACTAAAGCATGAGTCGACTCCAGTGACTTCCACTATGGCTCGACTTGACTGAACTAACTCATTCCCTTGGTGAAATTTATTTTCAAGTTCAGAATTTGTATACATTTTCAACTAATAACTCACAGAAATTAAAATTTGCATACAATTATTTTTTTCCAAATCACCACCTTTCCTTGGAAGAATATAAATGAATGTGAACATGTGAAAGTGTCTAATCTGCATTGCAAATGTAAGTGAAAAATATTTCTAGTGTGACTTAAGTTTGTTGACGATCTTTTGTGCAGAAAGACACAAATCAATTGTCTCTTGAATATTCAGATCTATGAACCTCTTTACCAATCTTTTTTAGCACACGAGAACATAACCAAGTACAACGGGCCATAGATTTATGGGAGAAACGATAATTCGGTTGTGAAAAAGGACCTCGTTCTTCTCAATCTTGTATGGTCTCCAAATAGTATACTTCCTCGAAAGATGCAAGATGATTTTCCATGATTATACTTTGTTAAGTGTTGAATTTAACGATGTATACAATCAAAAGCCACCAACTTCTGTCGGGAAAAGCCACCAACTTCTACCTACCAAACGATGATCTCTTCAATAAAAATGGTGGATTATCATCTACCTAGGTTTCCTGTTGTAGATGTATATATACTAGCAACAATATTTGTCTCGAATGGAACTTCTGGATTCTCTTTGGCATGGATGGATGTTTTTTCTCAGCCATTATAACATTTAAGGTTCCTACGTACAAAAATGACCATATACAAATTATATTCACGTTATTATGTATCAAATCTCGGTTAGAGTTGCCATATGAATCGATAGAGATTCTTCTGCTACATGAGTACCCACCATCAATCTTTCATTTTGTGCAAGTTCATAAATTTGTTCTCCCCTCTACAACGCCTTCAATGATCGACTTTCATGACATTGTCAACTTAGTAGTGAAGAGAAACTTCAAGCATGGATGATTTTAGGGGATAAATTTCGCTCATGGGCTAATTTTCCATGGTTTTTCCAAAATCAAGATTTTCTATTTTAAAAATGATTCGCCCAAATTCTATAGGATAAAATTATTTTACCTTAAAAATCACCAAAATTTTATAAAAACAATATAAAATCCTTATATATTTGAATAGTTTTCAAAAATATCGCCAAAACTTTATAGTTGGCATATGAAGGATTAGTAAGATTCGCCAAGGCTTCTACATTTTCAAAAAAAAATCCATCCTTAAAATCATCTCGAAGAGAAAGTGACCAGTAATAACTGTACTCTGACTCAATGGTCGAGAACAACCATCAGTTGAATCATCCGTTGCACATTTTCAAACTTCATGTATTACGTGATAGAAAAATAATGGATGTCAAATATCAACTAATCATGCCCAATTCCATCCTATATTGGCTCTTGCATCTTGATCCGGCTCGCTAAGTTATATAAGGACACTTATTCGGTGTTGATACTTCATACGTCAACTTCCCAACGGATGACTTGAGTGTTTTACGTTCAGTTGACTTGATTGATAGCCCAGATGTCTAGTTGACCATCATGGGGGATTAATTAGTCAATCAAATCAAACAACATTTGTATTTTTTAGTTGGCCCATGGGATGCTTACTGGAATCCTCTCTTTAATATGAGCAAGCCTCACATAAAATGTTATGCTGAGTCAAATTGTTTACATATTAATCTTAAACAAATGACAGCGATGTAGAGAATATAATCCAATAACCATGGATGATTTTAGGGGCTAAATTTTGTTCATGGGATAATAATTCATGGTTTTTCCAAAAACGAGTTTCGCTATTTTAAAAATGATTCGCCCAAATTCTATACGATAAAATTATTTTACCTTAAAAATCGCCAAAATTTTATAAAAACTATATAAAATCCTTATAAATTTGAATAGTTTTACAAAAATATCGCCAAACATTTATAGTTGGCATATGAAAGATTAGTAAGATTCGCCAAGATTTCTACATTTTAAAACAAATTTTCATCTTTAAAATCATCCCTGCCAACAACAGATGAGTCTATAACAATAGACCAAAGTGCTTGCACTATTAGTGAAGAAAAATCCCCTAGATATTGTCATTGTTGTTACACTAGAGCTCCAACAAACTTCTCACTCCTTTTGGGAAATGAAGGAAGAATTTGACCAACCGAACTTCTCCTTGAATTGATTCATCATTTACTTTAATTGAGTCGACACCCACTTTAATGGGCGACCAACTTGTCTCGAAACTTTCAACCAACTAGACTCCACATATAATCTTTTCATGTGGGATCTCATAATAATTTTAGTTCGACCAAAGAGTTGAGAAAAAATCATCACGCATGAGTCGACTCCCCTCTTCCTTCAAGGCTTCAACTTCACTCAAGAACTCTATTAGGCCTAAAACATGTCTAAAGATTTTTCCTTCTAGCGATACATAGCATTACGGATTTTTTATCTATCGTTTAGACATTATAAGCTTTTCCATCCATTGGTCCCTACATTTGAAGAACAACCCCCATTGTAATTTGGCATTATATGCCTCAGCATCCCCATTTCTTCCATTAGCTCTTCAGTGCACAAAAAATATTTTCATGCAGCATTAGCATGAACAGTGAAAAAAAAACAGTTAAAAGATATTTCACACAACATCAACGTTCATGAACAAAATGTTTTGAGTAGATTTCCTCGTAATTTCTTCAAGCAAGCAACATCCATGAGCAATCCTTCTAAGGTCTTTTTAACCACCGAATACTCCTCCAGATTTGAACTGCCCTCATTCCCTATTGTTGTCACCTAGACCAAATGAAGGAGGCAATGATGCCACTATTGTAATATTATAGATTACACACATTAAGAAGAGAACACATTACAGAAAACACATCAAGACACACACGATACTCAAGAAGTATTTGTGGGAAGGTTAACCAACCACCTTTGTATTCCATCTTCATGAGTATATGTACATAGGAGATATCGTCCAAGTGGTTGTACCCACTCCAACGAATCATTTGTTTATGCATTCATCCCTTTATTGCATTTATTCATATATTCACTTATCTATGATAATGTCTAATGTCTAATGTGTGATGACTATTACAAGGGATTGAGAGGCCTCCCAATAGGATCTAGGCTATCAAACCTATGAAAAGCTCAATATATCAAGTAAAATATAGATCTGGCCAAGAAAAATTAGGTAATTTAAATAATCACCTATAGGGGTGGTTGCAGCCTAACAATATTGTAGCTAGCAATTGTTCTATAGGAAGCCGCATGATATACTATAGGAAGCTGATGGCCGATTGATTGGATGTGAATTTTCCAGTCACAACCAGAAACAAAACCAAGATATGGCCTAGATTTGACAGACATGAGAAAAATGTTCCCTAAGGGAGTGATGCGGAAGACTATGAGCTACAAAACAAGTCTCAAAGGTGAAAAAGAAAAGGGGTAATTCGATACTAAGAAAAAATCAAAGATCATTCCCCAGTGGAGTCACCGGTTCTATTATCATAGATTTCCCTCCTATGGATAGGCATGTTCTCCCTTGGATCTTCCCTTGATCCAAGATAGACAACTAGATACACCACTACACAATTTTCCTTAGATATACTAAATTAATTCTTATTCAAGAAAGAAGATAGAATGGAATACTGTACAATCAGTGGTTGTCCTTATGTATCATGGTCAATGCATCTTTAAAGATCTAGATCAGGCTCCTAAAACCTACTTTCTGCACATAAGGAGACAATATATACCATTCCTCAAACCTTCGTAAGCATTACGAAATCATACATCTAGTCTATATCTAATATGATCTACTAAAGGAAAGACCACAGAAAATCGAATACAACAAATTTTGGAAGGTGAAAACCACATCGATCTATATATAAATTAAATGAAGGAAAAATACATCAATATATTCAAACCTTGATTCATGATGCATTCCTCCCTAGGCCTTTGCAATATCTCCTCCTTATCCTTCAGACAAGTAAGGATGACCTGATATGAAGACTGCTCTCTATAAAAGAGCCCCTTTGAAATTTTTGCAGCATGTACCTGTGAATGACTCCTTATCTTTGTGGCAGCCATGGAATTCCTTCCTTATATAGATTGTTGGAGAAGGCTAGGGGTGTTTCTATATATCTAGAACATGGTGAACCTCAACTAGATTGAGAGTTCCTAAGCTGATATCACTAGAGAAAAAACTCACCCAATGTTGATCTCTTTAAAAATCACAAATTCTAGAAAGCTATAGGGGCGATCGTGGGCTATCTACATGTGGACTATCAATTATTAGATAGTGACTAGTTGCACTTTTTCAAGAATTTAGGGCGCAAACATCACAAAAAATTATTGGAATACAAGGCAGAAAAGTGTATATTAACAATGAATCATTAATGGGTTCTCTATATGTCCCTAAGGTGGAAAATAAAACTATAACAAAAATTACTCTAACATCTGACCACGGCCTCATGACAGAAGGTATTAATAATGTGCCAAATAGAGCTAGAATGAAATGTAGCACAATTTGACTTCTACCAAATTCAAAAATGCCATAAATAGTATAAGACACAACTACATATAATTATCTTAGCCTTGTGACCACAACACAGTGAGTGAAATTAAGAGAGCCTTATTGATCAAATATGTTATATATTTCCATGGATAACAAAACGTAGATAATCCATAATAGAAAGGATTTCTAAGTTCCAGTAGCCAAACACTCATCCTTACTTCAATAGGATTAGTCCTTCGGTTTATGCTTTTCGAGTATTGTACCTTTGTTTCAGTATTGATATGAATATACAATTTAATAATCATAACACACACCTTTACATCCTGCAATGTCATTAATTGTAATTATAATTCTACATCATTGGATAAAAAATTAAAAAAAATTGCAGAAAAAAGTCGTTTATTGGCTACCAATTTTCGTTATAACATACAATGTATTCCAAACAAAGCATGAAGTGCAGCACATATTCACTGCTGCAATAAATAGTTGTCTATTAATTTGGATACCAATTTTTGTTATAAGGTAGAATGCAATCCAAATATAGCATGAAATGCAACATAATTTAACTTCTACAATAGACAGTATAAGACAAAACTACCCTTTTATCTTAGCCTTATAACCAAAGAATAATGGGAAAAGTTGATAAAGCCTTATTGGTGACCAAAGAATAATGAGCAAAGTTGATAAAGCCTTATTGGTGAAATCTGTAACACATTTAATCCACGATTGAAAGAAAATCTGAATGCAAAACACTCATCCTGCCTTCACTAGGATAGTACTATAGTTTTTTTGTACTACACCTATGTTTCAATTTCGATGCAAGTGTACAATTTAAGAATAACAACACACTTTTAAAGTCTGAAGCGGTATCAGTTGTAATTATAATTCAACATTATTGAAAAAAAATAAAAAAATAATGTCTATTCATTATACCATAGAATGTATTCCAAATAAATGATAGAAAAACACCTTGATTTGACCATCAATTTCTACTATATGACAAAAAGTTGCCAAAAAAAGGAAATTTCAAAACTATATCACTCTTCATTTTGATCACCAATTTCTGGTTAAAGATAAAAATGAGGTTGTGTCTCTTGGGGAAGCTTGTCTCTTCTAATCTATATAGAATGTTGTATTGAGGGAGTTGGAATATCTACTTTCTTCTCCTATATATATAAAGGGTTGCATAGGCTAAAGGTTATGGAGGCTTTCAAGTTGCAACATAGCTCTTTTGATTTTTTTATTATTTAAGTTCCTTTGTAAAAGTGGTTACAATCAATTCTTCAATTGTTTCCAATTCCTTTATTCTATTTTTCAAATATAATGTTAGAGGCATATATTGTTCTATAGGATTACAATAAATTAGTATTCTTAAAATTTCTTTTTTTTTTTGGTAATTTTTTAATTTGAAGTAACTTGGATCTAAACTATTATTGAGATCCATCTCTAAAATATATGATGGATCTTTTATTAGGATCCACCTTCTCCACATGTCAAATAATATTTCCAAATAAAATTTGTTTAAAACATTAAAAATCTATAACTTTGATATTTTTTTAGAAAAAATAATTTATTCATTGATTTTTTTTACTAAATCTTATAGTACACATCAGCACGTAACCAATGATCGAATTTGGTTTTAACACTGGGATAGAAACAAACTACCATGCTATTGAAATTTCCTTCAAATAAAAAGCCACTAGTGGAGGGTATCTATTCCGCCAAAGTTGGCAACGAATTAAAGAAAAACACTTGGCTCTAAATTTTTATAGTTAGGCCTCACCTCTAAAAAAATATGATGCATCTTTCATTAGGATCCACCCTCTCAACCTTTCAAATAATATTTCCAAATAAAATATGACTAAAAATTTAAAAACCCATAACCCCTTCGATATGTTTTTACAATAAATACCTTATTCATTGTTTTTTTGTTGTTGAAGCTTCTAGTCAACATGAGTGTGCAACCACTACTCTAATTTAGATTTAACAGTGAGACATAAACATACTTCCACACTATGGAAGTCTCCTTTGGATAATAGGCCATGAGTGGAGGGGCTCTCTATTCCACCAAATTCACCCAGAACATGCACCTATCCTTCCCTGTTTCTGCAAGCAAAAGAACACATGGGTGTGTCATTGAAAGAATTGAAACTTGGTGGGGGTTAACAACACCCTGCTTTCACTAACCCATTTAAGCACTAGTTGACATTATTCATTTTTTTATTATCCAATATCGGTTTCAATTCTATTGATTTGTTATGTCATTGTAGTTTATGTGTGTCTATAAAAGAATCCATATAATCCATTCTCCAACATCTTCCAACATCATCCAACTCCTTTGTTGTCCTCTTTATCAAAAATACAAGAAGAAGTATATCTAATAATTGATTATACAGGATCCAAGACCTTTGTTACTATAATCTATCCTTTTATAGCACATTGGATATTTGAAGCCAAGTAACTTATGCCTAAGAATATTTATATCAGGATCCACCCATCATGATAAAATATATTTTTGAATAGTTTCCATATGTTTTTCTTTTATACTAATAGGTTAATTATGTCTAAAACCATGATTAGCTACTATCAAATTGTTATAACGTTGTAGGATAAACAGGGCATACCACAATAAAAATCATTAAAGAGTATAGTTCAACACCTCTCTCTTTTCTTCTTAGGTTCAGTCACGGAGCTTTAAAGGATACCTCAATAATTATAGAAACTAAGAATCGAAGAGGAGGATTCTGGAATGTCTGTTTGTTGATGTTATATTCATGCTACTTTCAGAGGCATTGGCATGACACTTCACATTTATCTTGTTCATAATTCTACCATAAAATGTAAATAAATGTATATGCTAGAAAATCTATTGGATTGAAGAAGTACACATATAAAAAAAATCTAAAATGATAAATCATGTGCAAAGATATACGAATAACTTGTGCACCAACTAGAAATAAGCATTCCTCCATATTAGAGAATTCAAACCATGGAAATCAATCCATGATTTCAAATACAAACTGTAACACACCCGACCCCTGAATATCCTTCCTAAGGATGGGGCATCAAAATTTCACTATCCTTAACATTTCAAATCCTCTGTCTGAGGTATTCATCCTCTTCTACTTACCCGTAGCATTCTAATGACTACTACCAGGCTCAAATATGAGCTTTAGGTTGCAAGTTATTGCTTCCCAAAGTTCTTAGGGCATTCATTGGTTGAGGGCCATGTGGCACCCATGTGAATCCACCTCACCTGCATTGTCTCCAAGTTCCTTCATCCACGGTGGAATTCCATCCACCATCTGATCCCACGATTGGACTCAACCTTCATCTAACACGCAGAAATTTAACACACAGGCCATCATGATATTCGATGCTTCGGCGTTGAATGTCTCCCTATTGTCTACACATGAGACCTTACAGAGTCGTGAACTCCCAAAATCCCGTAAGCCTACCACATGGTTCTGACCTTTGGGCCTTTTGGGTCCCTCTATTATGCTACACCACAAATCCTCTAGATTCGTGAAGTCCCAAACTCTTGGAGTTCTGGTCACTTCACCAACCACTTTGGCTAGGCGGGCATGTACCAGGGGCTGACACGTAGAATGGCCAGGGGTGACATGTGTCACGTTCCAATAGGCATATAGGGTCTATGAAAAACACATATCGAACTGACACGTGGCACATCGATCATGGGTCCACTTCACCCTAGTGACATCGGCGTGCCACATCACACTAGACTGAGAGCCTTCTAACATCCCTCAAATCTCAAGGTCGAGATCCGACCATGTGGATCCATAGATCCATGACTAATGTTACTTCATGACTATGGCCTTCGAGAGTTTTGTGATGCAAAATCCTCTTTTCTCCTTAAGTTGGTCAACACTGGGCTGACCACAGCCCAGATCTAAAGGTTAGGAAAAGTCCTGAAGCATCCTTGAATCGATGACTCACGTTACTTTGGTCTTCGGAGCTTCTCAACACACCACACCTCAAATTCCCAGAGTGCCCAGTCTCCGGACTAAAGGATCTAGCACCATGCATCCCCTGTATATCGACAAATGAGAGGGATCCCGAAGAATCTAAGGATTGATGGTCCCCATTACTTCGTGACTTCAGCCTTCGGGGATTTTGGCGTTACAACACCCATGTCCTCCTAAATCAGTCAACGCCAGGCTGACTACATCACAAATCCGACAACTAGGAAATAACCTGAAGGATCCCTAGATCTACAATCCTGGTCACTTCTCGGCTTCGGTCTTTGGGGGTTTTTGGATTTATTGCCACTTCATTCTCCCAAAGAAGGACTTTGTCAAAGTACCATGTGTGGGTCCCTCCTCTTGAATGATCGGATGGTAGGAGGGGCTCCTAAAAATCTCCCCCAAATCTACGACTCTCCTTTACCTCGTAACTTCGGTGTTTGGGGATTTTGATGCTATGGCATCTCCATTCTCCTGAAGTGTTACTCCGCTGAAGTCGCCTTAATGTAGATCTAATAGCTGAGGGAATCCATGAACATTCACGATCAATGGCTCACGCTACTTCGCAATGGGGAGTTAGATCTTGGTTTAGTCAATAAGGTATGTTCGTCTAACCATTAGGGAAACCACTCAACGTCGGTCGACCTTACAGGTAACCGTGACTCTCGGTCACCTTCGACTGGTTTGTGACTATTTTGGCTGACAATACTCAGAAGTCCCAAAATTTTGGAGTTTTGAAGCCAGAAGGACTTAGCTCCCTTAGGCTTAGCACAGGATTCCTAGGTGTTGGTCACATGGGTCCTTATGAACTCTTCATGATTTAAACACATCATCCTCATCGTGAAATTGCTAAGGACTTGGGAAAGGTGTCCCAGTTATGTAGTGAGGAGTCTGAAGGAGATATCCTCTCCAGACCGACATGGTCATATTGATGCAATGCTTTCTATCCTATCCCTCCCACAGTTTTACATCCCAATACATCTCAAAGGATAAATTGGGGCTTATAGACGATCAATCAGAAACATAAGTCAACAACAAGGTAATTGCTTACACATAACTTGATCATTCAATACAGAGACCATTCTTAGATGTATAAATACGTACATTCATTCAATACTCCATTTCATAATACAAAATATGGAAATACTTATCAGAACTAGAAATCGTGATGTGACTGTTGAAAGGGGTGTTTGTTTCCACCCAACCATAGGCTCAGTCACTCCTAATGGATTTACCATTGGCCACCCCCGAGCTAGACCACAATTCTTTGAGAGAGAATTATGTCTTTCAGCTCAGCAAAAACCAGGGACGGAGGTTACTCTCCTCCTCCCATAGGATCTTGGCAATGGTTTTCTCTATACCAAGCAAGGAGTCATGCCTGAGTACTTCCTCAGTCACTCATCGCCCTCATTTATCAGCTTGTATCATAACCCTGCTAGCTACATCCTACGACCAGAACATGTTTATTTCTCAGTTCTTCCTCGAACTTGAGAGCTTAGTCTCTCTTCTATGCTTCTCTTCGCAACTCTTCCTCTGCCCACCACACCTTCCTTTCTTTCCTTCCTCGACAATATTGTGTGTGGTCCGAATTCCTAGTCCGTGGTTAGGTATGAAAGTATTACATATGGGCACTCTGCCCCATCCCCTGATTAACTCTTGAGGAGGTCTTCCCACCTACTAGCCTGACTATAAGTCATCCTCGGGGTCAGAGGAGTGCTCTGATCCTGAGAAATTAAATCATGTAAGGTATTGGTTTGGTGCGGGTTATCTCAACCATTCATGGTTCCCCTCACCATCTCTTTCATAGCATCCATGGTCTATCTTGGAAAACCCCCGCTTTCAACAATCATGCAACACTTGTCCATTTATATTAATAACAAAAATTACATTCCTTGAAATTTTATACAAAGGTTCATCAAATCAAACATTCACACATATCAAGTTTTCCATAGTCTCTTGGCCAATATATTTATATTTAAAAACTGGGGGAAACAAGGGTGTTACAATCCCCTCCCCCTTAAAGGAACATCATCCTCAATGTTCTATCTGTCAATGTGCTCTATATATACATAAGTAAATAAAAATGGATATGCATGTTTCATGGCATCCTCCATTTCCCACATAGCCTCATCTGGGTCAAAGTGTTTCCACTACACCTTGACCTGTGCAATGGTTTTGTGCCTGAGTGAGGTTTCCTTCCTGTCTTGATCCAGATTATTTTCGACACGAAATGAGAGCAGAGATATAATAAAGAAATGTACAAAGATATCTCGGATATCCAATAATATAACATAAATGTATCAGAGATGCAACCATAAACACAGAGATACAGTAATACATAATTTTCTATTAATGAGCGAAAATGTACAAGGATTGTAAAATACAGAGTGAAAGACTCGCTAGAATGGTGGCATCTTATCTCTGAGAAGAGATGTGACGGCTACTCGCATCTGTGAGAAGATGATTACAATGAGACTCTAAAGGCCTTTTTAAAATAAACAGGAATGTCAAAAACACTAGACATCCAAAAACCTAACCCTAGGAGATCAAGCGCCAAAAGTCATGTGGGCACCGTTTGGATAAGTCAGTACATCAACTTCTTGGGGTTGTAACATTTGCATACAATCTTCATTTTAGGTGCATGATATCTCGTTGGAAAGGTATCGTCGAGAAGATTCATTTAGGGGGATCAATTAGATCCTTTAACTATCATTGAGAAGCTCGGTCCCAAAAAAAATTCATTTAGGCCATCAAAATGGCCCCGAAAGTTTAAAACTACTAAAAATAGTAAATTACCAAAATTGTCAGAAAACTGTTTTGAGCCAGTTGGAAAAGTAGAGTGGCCACCGATATCCACCTAGACCAATACTCCCTCCTTATGAAGCAATTCTATTCATTGTGTTGAGTGTCCGGGAGAGAGGGAAAAGCGTTTGTTGAATCTGCATCTTGATGAGTTGCTTACCTTGTTGGAGAAGTTGCGTTGCTTAGCTTGTTGAAGGTTGTCACGAACATGTGGTTGAAAGGGTTGAACCCTTTTAACCATCCTGGTTACATGAGATGCATGTGTGAATAATGAATCTTTACACTTTGTTGCAATCTTGTCGACCTGCTTATGTTGGATAGAAGGTGCTTGGGCCGAGGATGTAGTGGTTGCAGTATCCTTTTGTTCACCTTTTGAACAGATTGTGAAGAAGTTGAATTCTGTAGTATGAGATACTACCTTGCAACACTGTTTAGGTGGAACAGTAGTCGGAACTACCTCTGGTATTCTATAGAGATGACCCCCCAAAGAAACAATGACACTGTGGGGTCGAGACTCATAAACATCATGGCGCTTCCACATATATGGTTTTCCCAAGAGAACAACACAGACATCTAGTGGGTAAACATCACATAATACCTCATCCTTGAAGGGTTGGATGTCGTATGACAATCGACATTGTTGGCTGACATGGAGATCTCGTGCCTGGCGAAGCCATCCGATCTTGTATGGTTGTGGGTGTGGTGTTGTCGACAATCCCAGCTGTTTGACGACCTCTTCTGAGATGATGTTCTTCTGACTTCCTCTATCAATAATAAAATGCAGCGGGGTCCCCTTCACCCACATCTGTGAATGAAAAATGTGCTCCCCCTCTTCAGGATCTGTTGGTTCTTCAGGTTGAATTGTTGCAATCGTGACAATAGTTGTGGGGTCTGTGTCGATGATTTGTCTTTTACCAGTATTTTCAGAATCAGATTATGAATCAGGGTTCTGCTCCTTGCCTTTGATCTTGGCTACCAATGACTATTTTGAGTGACATTCCTCGGTGTTGTGTTAGGGGATTTTGTGGAAATCACACCATTTTCCAGTATCCTTCTTTTTCTTCCCATGACCCTTCTTTTCATGTGGCTTGGACTAGTTTTCGGGAGACTGTTTGTTAGGGTCATCTTTATCATACTTTGGTTGTTGCAGATTTGCAAACCCAAACTCCCATTTTTTCTGGTGCTTAAATTTCTGCTCGATTTTAACAACTTATCGGTAAGCAACACCGAGTGATGAGATGTCCATAAAATCCATTTCATTTTGGATGTATCTGTGTAAAGCCCCACAGTATTTCAGAATCAAATGTCGTTCAGATTCTTTGATACCCATCTTGGTGTGCAAGGTATGGAAGGTATTGGTGAACTCCAGAACTACTTGGCCCCTCTCTTGCCACAGTGTGGCCCATCTCATGTATTGGTCCTCATAGTTGCCAACAGGGTAATATTGTTCCTTTACTGCATCCACAAAAAATCCCCAAGTGGGCTCGACCCCATATATTCTAGACTCCTCTGTGGAAATTTTCTCCCAATAAGTTTCCCACCAATGTTTGACATGGAGGAGAGCTTTAAGGAGTGAAAAGGTGATCTTTTCCTTGTCGTAAAAATTATGAACATAGAAATAACCTTCTAATAGATTTAACCATTTGTCTAGGGAATCTGCATCTATCTGACCTTCAAATATGGGAATATCAAAATTAACATGTACCTTGAAAGGAGAGGTGCTTCCAAAGTGGTTGTTAGATGAATATGTACCTATTTCTATCGGCAGACGTTGAAGGATGTTGTAAAAATTCTCCGTCACTTTATCCCTCTGTCGCATGAGAGCTTGCTCAAGCAACAACTTGATAGAATTGTCTGCTTTGTCATTTTTATTTTCTTCCTCCATGGAGGATTTCTTGGGCATGTGAGAGCGATTGTATTCAATAGAGATAAGATCGAGACCCAACTTGCTATACTCAGACCTCGTCAGGGACATGCACTGAAAAAAATGATCAAGGGAAACATGTTCTAATACCACTGGCTCTGATTATTTTCGGCACGAAATAAGAGCAGAGATATAATAAAGAAATGTACAAAGATATCTCGAATATCTAATAATATAACAGAAATATATCAGATATGCAACCATAAACAAAGAGATACAATAATACACAATTTTCTATTACTAAGCGAAAATGTACAAGGACTATAAAATACAGAGTGAAAGACTCGCTAGAATGGTGGCAGCTTATCTCTGAGAAGAGAAATGACGACTACTCACATCTCTCAGAACATGATTACAATGAGGCTCTGAAGGAATTTTTATAATAAAAAAGAAATTCAAAAACCCTAGACATCCAAAAATCTAACCCTAGTAGATGAAACGCCAAAAGTCATGTGGGCCCCATTTGGGTAAGTCAGTACATCAACTTCCCAGGGTCGTAACGTTTGCATACAATCTCTATTTTAGGCATACGATAGCCCATTGGAAAGGTATCTTCAAGGATATTCATTTACGGGGATCAATCGGAGCCTTTTTCTATAATTGATAAGCTCGATCCCAAAAAACATTCATTTAGGCCCTTAAAATGGCCCTGGAAGTTAAAAACTGCTAAAAATAGTAAATTACCAAAATCGCCAGAAAACTGTTTTGAGCCAGTTGGAAAAGGTGGGTGGCCACCGATATCCACCTGGATCATTTCTAGTATCCATTTAGATTATGGAAATAATTCTCCCTCCGGCTCCACCTGAATCACAGACCAATCAATTATATGATTAGAATCATGTGCACATTTCTTTAATAATGAAACATGGAAAACATTATGTGCCTTCACTGTGGAAGGGAGTGCTAGCCTATAGAATATAGGTCCCACTCTATCTAATATTTCAAAGGTTCCAGAATACCGGGGTGTCATCTTGGCACAAGCTCTCATTCTCAGGAAACTCTTCCTGGGTCTAATTCTAAGATAGACATGGTCTTATGTCTTGAACTCTCTGGGAGTTCTATTTCTGTTGGCGTAGCTCTTTTGTCTATCTTGAGCAGTTTTCATATTTTGCTTAATATGAATTAATTTTCATTCCATTTCTTTCATTATTTTGGTTCCGATTGTAATTCATCCGCTGGATTACTCCAGTTGATGGGAATCTTGCACTATCTACCATAGAGGGCTTCAAAAGGGCTCATCTTCAATGAGTCTTGATAACCATTGTTGTAACAAAATTCTACCAGTGGTAGGTAGTCTTCCCACTTTTTAGGTTGATGCATTACATGCATCCTTAACATGTCTTCTAATATTTGGTTCACTCTTAATTTTTTTTCCATCCATTTGAGGGTGATAGGTTGTGCTAAACAACAATTTTGTCTTGAAACCAACCATTAAGGATTTCCAAAAGCTTGAAGTAAATTTTGTGTCTCTGTTAGATATAATATCCCTAGGCATGCCATGCAGTCTAAATATCTCCTTCATGAATATGTTGGCAATATATATTTCCTTGCAAGTTGACTTCACCAGAATGAAGTGAGAAAACTTGCTCAATTTGTCCACCACTACCATGATGGCATCATTCTGCTTGGCCTATTTTGGTAATCTAGTGACGAAATCCATGGAGATGGTTTCCCATTTCAATTATGGAATTGGTAAAGGTTGTAACAACCCTACAGGGTGTTTGTTTTCTACCTTAAGTTGCTAGCATTCTAGACACTTGGCTAGATATTCAACTATGTCCATTTTCAATCCATGCCAATAGAATTGTTTCCTAGTGGTCGTGATCATTTTCTGATAACTTGGATGACCAGTATATGGTCTCTTCTATATTTCATCCATTACGAACCTCTTCAAGTCGTCACAACTTAGAATATACAATTTGTTTATGTAGGTTAGCAGGCCTTCATCAAGCACCTTATAGTCCTCATACTTTATCCCTATGGCCTCTTGCTTTAGGTATGACATCACGGTCTTGAAAAATGCATATGTTTCTTGTGCATTCCTGACTCTCTCCTTGGCATTCATTTCACAGGTTCTTACCACTGCCAGGTGAATCATTTTCACACTTCTACTAAGGGCATCAACCACCCTGTTTTCCTTTCCTTTGATATGTTTTCTTTTGAAATCAAACTCACTAGGGAGATCCATCCACCTAGCTTATCTAGCATTGAGTTTCAGTTGATCAAACATGTGCCTCAACCCACAATGGTCTATCATAAGTACAAATCTCCTACCTAGGAGGTAATGCCTCCACATTTTTAAAGCATGCACTATGGCTGCCAACTCTAGATCATGGGTCACATAATTGATTTCATTCTCATTCAATTTTATGGATTCATAGAAAATTACACACCCTTCTTGCATAAGGAATCCTCTGAGTCCTTCCTTACAGGAATTTGTACACATGAGGAAGTCATTATCAGGGTCTGCAATATTCAACACATGTGCATGGGTTAGAAGGCATTCGTTTCTTGAAATCTTTCTTCACATCCTGATGTCCAAGTGAATTTAACCCCCTTTTTCTGAAGGGTAGTGATTGGGAAACCAATATTGGAAAATACTTTTATGAACCTTCTATCAGATAAATCCTTTGGAGTAGGCCATTACATGAAAGATATGATATTGTCAGGGTCTACTGCCACCCCTTCTTCAAAAATAACATGGCCTAAGTAATGTACTTGCTTCTGGAAAAAGTGACACTTGCTAAACTTAGTGTAGAGTTGATGCTCTCTTAGTAATTGAAGCACTAATTTAAGATGTTCTTCATGCTCCTTTCTGTTCTTCATGCTCCTCTTTGTTCTTGGATTATATTAGGATATCATCAATGAAAACCAATACAAATTTGTCTAGGAATTTGTTGAGTACGTTATTCATCAATCACATAAAAGTGGCGGGGGCATTGGTTAATCCAAATGGCACCACCACAAATTCATAATGACCACATCCTGTCCTGAAGCTTGTTTTGTGGATGTCTTCATACTTGATTTGGACTTGATGGTATCTAGACCTTAAGTCAATCTTTGAGAAAATGGAAGCACCCCTTAATTGGTCAAACAAGTCATTGATTACTGGTAATGGATACTTGTTCTTTATGGTTGTCTTATTGAGTTGTCTATAGTCTATGCACAATCAGAGTGTGTCATCTTTCTCTTTCACAAACAAGACGGGTGCTCCCCATGGAAACATGTTGGGTCAAATGTAGTTGTTTTCCATCATGTCCTTTAACTATATCTTGATCTCAACTAGCTCTAGTGTACTCATCCTATAGGTCATTCTAGACATTGGCACTACTCCTAGTGCAAGTTCTATGGAGAAGTCAATGTATCTTCTCAGAGGTAGACTTGATACCTCTTCTAGAAAAATGTCTTTATACTCTCTTAATATGGGGTGGTCCTCTAGGTTTGGTTTGTCATCCTCAGCAAATTCCAACACCTATATTCCATATAGAGTACATCCCTTTCTGCAATACTTTTTCATTTGAAGGGTTGATATTCGTCTCACTGAGATAGGCCTATGAATCCCTTGAAGGGTTATTTTTCTCCCTTCTTCATTTTCACACTCCAAAGTTTTATGGTAACAGTCCAACTTGGTTTTATAAGTGGCTAGTCAGTCCATACCAACCAACAGGTCATAATATCCTAGGGGAAGTATGTTAAGGGTCGCTTGGGTGGGAAATCCATCCATAATGAATTGGCAAGCTGGTATGACCTCTGATACTTTTCTTTTGGTTCTAGTGGCTAGTTGTATGAACCATGGCTTAACATATCTAACTGGTTGCAGTTTTCACTTATCAACAGTCTGAGGGGACACATAACTCAAATTAGAATCAGGGTCAATTAAAATAAAAACTAAACGGTTGGCGATCATACCTTCCATCTCCACCACTGAGGCTTGGTGGTTGGCTTGGCTATTATCCAGGGCTACATAAATTCGTGGCATGCTTCTAGAAAAATCATTAACTATGGTAGCTTCTTGGATATTGTAGACTCACCTATTTTTCTATTGTCTCTGTGGACAATACCTCAACAAATGTTCTTCTCCACAACCCCAACATTTGAAGTGTTCTTTCTTTGGGTTATCAGTCTTTCCTAGGACTACTCCAAAAGGTTTATTTCCACTCTGGGAGGAAAATTTTTGTTGATACACACTTCTAGTAAGAAGGCTCATCCTAGAACTCTTCCCATAGTTCTTAAATCTTGAGGATTTAAACCCCTTCTTCTTGAATCCCGAACTACTCTTCTTCTTCTAGTCCTTGCGAGGTTCTAACTGACTTCCGAACTGTTCATAACAATATCTTACCTTCCAGATAGTGTCTTCTAAGGTCTTTCGCTTGTCAAACTCAATCCTGTTCTTGTAGGTATGAGGTAAACCACTAATAAATCATTGCACTTTTACCTTTTCATCCTTTATGTAGGGTACATACCTCAACAACTCAAGGAATTTAGTGACATATTCCTCTATGGTGAGTTGTCCCAGCCTGAGTTCATAGAACTCCTTAGTCTTTCCATCAAACTATTTCTCTGACAAATACTTCTTCTTGAATTATTTATCGAACTGTTTCCATGACAGGTCCTTCTCATGGATTCCTTTCACATTCCTAAGGTCTTCCCACCAAATGGAAGCCTTTCCATTCAGGTTGAAGATGGTTATTCGAGCCTTAAAGTTTTCAGAGTAGTCATGGACTCTGAAGTACTTCTTTAAACCAAGCAGCCAAGCTTTTGCCTCTTCCCCTTTCTCAATGTCTCCATTGAAAGAGGGTGCTTTGGATTTCTTGAACTCTTCAGGATCGTGACTTTTGGAATGCTTTCGCTTCTTTCTTTTCCTTTGAGAATGTGAATTATCTTTGCTACTAGAATATCCCTCGGAGTTTCCAGTTTCCTCTCCATAGGACTCTCCCAATGAGCTTCTCCTGCCTTCAGGTTGGACCTTCCTCGAGGTACTCCTCTTAGTGTGGACACTTATGGGACCAAATTTTTGTATCTCGGGTGGACTCCGACTTCTCTTTGTATGTCGTTGGTTCACCTGATTGGTTGTGGGTCCATGTTGTAGATGCCTCTATATATCAGATAAACTTTGCAACAAGACTTTATTAATTTCCATTTGTTTTTCTTTCTCCTTTATCAACCTTTCATTGTCAGTCTTGCAACTCTGTAGTTCAGCCATGAGGATCCTTACAGTTTCAGCCAATTCCGGAGGGGTTTCCACCACCCTCCTTTCATCAGATTCTTCGTGTTTGTTGTGGGAGCCATCCCCCACTTCATGGCGAGTCACCATCCTTTATACTTTTAGTTTTCACGCAATTTACTGACTGCTTGAGTGATAACAAAACACTTATTGTTAGACAATAGTCTATTAGTTTATGAACAACACATATTTCATATTGATTAAATACACACACAGTATAAAGATTCATTATTTTCTTCAGTAAAAGTTTAACCAAACTCTTTAGGAAATAGGTAAGATAGGGTGTCACCCTTAAAATTACTTTAAATATGGTTTTTACAGAACTCATCCAAAATTTTAACTATTGTAGTGTGGGATATTATGGTCCCACCTCCTATACTCATTTTCCTCCATATTGGCACTAATATATCCCATGGTATCCTTCCATACCAATATCTAATAACAATATATGAGCTCCTCAAGGATCCACATCGTAAGAATTTATTCAATTGATTCTTCTTCTAAATCTTCTTTCTCAAAGGAAAGATCATAGTCTCTTGTCATATCATATTCCTCATCACCATCCTCACATTCATCACATGAATCATAATAATCCACACACACAAAAATAAGCTCATTTATTTCTTCAATAAATTATTCTTTAAAATAACTTTCTTTATCTACTTCTGTAGTTCTTGAGAATTTCTTGCTTATAACATCTTCATCAATTCATTCCTTCATGATGTCCTTATTTAATGCATTCAACATTTTGTAGACTCAATGATTCCATCAACACCAACACCTTCAACATAATCACATTCAACTTTATCCACATTAACCTCAACTTTTTGCATGCATTTAGCATCATTTCCTTCATCAACATCCTTAATAGAAATTACATCAACACAAATTTATCCTCCAAGATTATTCATTTCTATTGTTGCTTCAAATTCTATATTACCTTCATTTTCATTTATGTTACTTGGGAGATTCAACACTTCATTAGGGTGTTCTTCATCAACTTCTACATCCTCAATAATACTATCAGTACTTGAACAATCACAAACAATTAAAAGTTCAAATAAAATAAGTCTTTCTTTCATTTTCTCATTTTCGTCTTCTCTTGCAACTTGAACTTCTACATATCTAACTACACAATTTTCCTTCTCATCATCCATATATTCCCCTGCAAATAAGACACTCTCATCATCTTTACACCTTCTCCACGATTTCTAGTACAATTTTCATATCCATGTGTTCATTTTCATCATCCATATCGATTCCTTTCTTAGAATCATGCTCATGCACCTTGATATAATATCATTCCTTTACATACACAGTTATTATGGAATATTCTCTCTATCTACCTCCACATTCTATAGAACTTAAGACCATTTTATTTTCATCTTCTTCAGTTTTTACTTAGTCCTCATTACTTTTTCCATTTTCTTATTCTCAACCATTGTAACAAAAATCTCATCATCTACGTTGCTCACAACCATAGACTAGTTTTATTCTGTTGAGTAACCATGCAGAAATAATACATCAAAGAGAAACAAACTAAATAATCAAGTATATAAATCAGAGAGTAAATGGTACAAAATTAGATATGGAAATGGAATGAGATGTTATTGCTCAATCTTAGAGATACAAAACAGGCTTACAACTTTCTATATGCCTCTACAAGATACACACATAAATATTACATTTGTTTGGTTGTTCATTAACCTCCCACACATGTATTCAAACCGTCATATTCTGGACTGGTTGAACTCCCTCATAGGTACTCGAATGTCGGATTCAGTGTCATTGTTTCAACAATATCCACCTTGACAACATTTTACCTGATGCCTTGCCCATGTTTATTCAACACCTTTCCTACAAGCTAACAATACTAGTTGTGTGAACATATTTGTACAACATGCTCCAGTATGGACCACTCCACCTCCACTGAATCAACATAATCACAAACTAAATCAATGAAATCACTAGGTGATGCTCGTGCTTCTAATATATTGAAGCACCCATTTCCATGTTCTTTACCTGGTTTTACCATCTGTTTACTCACAACACCAACTGAACATCCCATCGCAAACATTGACCTTCCTACTGAAGTTACATACGGTACATGAGACATATAATCATTTTCTTCCTTACAATCAGAACACAAACTTGAAGAAAGATTACATTGGAAGGATAAAGGGATATTCACCAGTTTCAAAATGTTCATATTGAACCTCATCAGTATCTTCACCATACAATTGTCATAACAACATCTTACCATTGTTTTCATCTCTATGTACTTCTATGTCTAAGATTTGTTTTGTTTCTCCTAGATCCTTCATCTGAAACATCCTAACCAACTGAGCCTTTAATATGCTGACCTCAACCATGCTTTGGCTTGAAAAAAGCACATCATCAACATATAACACAAAGATAATGAATATTCCATTGAAAATTTTGAAGTAAACAAAATGATCATACTCACTTCTAGTAAAAGTTTGGCTCATCGTGAAGGAATCAAAGATATTGTACCATTACCTAGGTACCATTAGGCCATACAATGATCCCTTGATTTTGCAAACAAATCTCCCTTTGTGATCCTGACTTTTTTTTTAATTGTTCCTTATGCATATCTCTGTTGGTGATGATTTTGTGGGTAGCAGGATCCCACAATATACATCCCTTATCTACATCATTATAACCAACAAAGATATTAAACTTGCAGAAATTCAAAGATTGTAATTCTGGAAATAGCTTGTGGTTTGCTAGTACCTGTAGCCCCATATCTTTCATGTTCATATGGCCCATTCGTTGATTCCATAAACAAGTAGACGCTCTTGCTTCCTTAGCTACTTTGTTTACTTGAGTACTACCTTGCAGTTTGCAAAGTTTTTCAATATTTGTCGCCTTCATAACCACCATGTTCCCTTGCACACTTTCAGTGCTCCACCTTGACCTATAATCCTATAACCTCCAGAATCCAAAACTCCCAAATAAATTAAATTCCTTTTAAGTTTATGTACATGTCTAACATCCATCAATGTTCTTACAATACCATCAAACATATTAATCTTAGTGCTACCAATCCCAACCGTTTTACAAGAAATGTCATTTCTCATAAAGACAACACCATAATCTATAGATTGGTAAGAAGAAGAACAACTTCTATGTGAACACGTGTGATGGGAAGCACTAGAATCTAAGAACCATTCTTCTTGATATTTTGAGATACTACAAATAGATAAAACTTCATCAACCATACCTGAACTTGATTCAACCAGATTCACTTCCTTACCAAATTCTTCCTTGGATTCTTTTCTCTTCCAACAATCTTTCTTGAGATGGCTTGATTTACTGCAATACCAACATCTCAACTTTCCCTTTGACTTGGATATGGATGTACCTCTTTATTACCCTCTAACCACCATTGCTTCTGGTGTGGAGGTTTCTGTATTAGATTTCTTCCTCACCTCCTCAGACAATAAAGCTCCCACAACAGAGTCAAACTCAAGGGTGTCTATTGTGATAAAACTAATAGAAATGACTATATGATCCCAATATTCATGCAACGAACACAATAACATCACTTCCTTATCTTCCTCATCGATTTTTACATCCATACTAGTTAACTTGCATAATGGAGTATTAAATACATTTAAATTGTCAACAATTGTGGTACCTTCTTTCATTAATACGCTGTATAGTTTCCTCTTCAAGTAGATTTGGTTTTTCAGGGACTTTATCATGTAAAAGTTTTCCATTTTTCTCTATAAGCTTGTTGTTGTCTCCGCTCCAATGATATTAAACCAAACTGCATCTGCCATGAACAAGCACATGGTACTAAGAGTTCTCGAATCTATATCATCCTAGTCCTTATCTGTCATACTCGTCGGTCTCTTTGTCTTTCCCTTCAATGCTTTGTGCAATCCTTGTTGCACCAAAAAATCCCGCATCTTCAACTTCCATAAATCGAAGTCACTTTTCCATTAAACTTCTCCACCTCGAACTTAGTAGTCAAAACTTTTTCCTTTCTTCGCAGCCTCCTTCACATGAATCAAGGACTGCAAACAATATCAGCTCTTTCTCCCTCACAAACAAAATGCCAAAACGATTTCCTTGACATCTCCTCTGCTTGCAAATGATAAGTGAACGATCTCTCCTTCATTGTGCAGGAATTACTAGTGACCAGATTGCTCATCGGGCTTTGATACCATTAGTTGAGCAACCAAGCAGAAATAATACAACAAACAGAAACAATGTAAATAGTCAAGCATATAAATTAGGGGTAAATGTCACAAAATTACATATGGGTAATAGAATGACATTTTATTACTCAATCTTAGAGATATAAAATAGGATTTCAACTTGCTATACACCTCTACAAGCTACACACATAAATATTACATTTGTTCAGTTTTTCATTAACCTCCCACACAGGTATTTGAACCATTAGATTTTGGACCGGTAGAACTCCTGCATAGGTACTTGAACGCTAGATTCATTGTCACCATTTCAACATCTTCTCCTTTCAACAAATCCTCAATCAAATTCATTTATTTATTAACCCTAACCATTTCATCCTCTTCAATAGATTCTTCTTCATCAAATTTTACCTCAAATTTGAATTCTTTTACTTAGTCATCCACTTGCTTGATTTTCTCTTTCATAGCCTCCTCATGAGCTACCATTTCTTCTGCAAAATATTCTTCAAATTTCTATTCTTTAGTTTTATTCACAACATCAAATACGTTTCCCTAATCTTCAAGGTCTTCATCATGTTCATAAAATAATTTTGATGTCAACAACACTACNGCCTCCTCATGAGCTACCATTTCTTCTGCAAAATATTCTTCAAATTTCTATTCTTTAGTTTTATTCACAACATCAAATACGTTTCCCTAATCTTCAAGGTCTTCATCATGTTCATAAAATAATTTTGATGTCAACAACACTACTACCATCTTTTTCACCTAAAGCACTACATGGTTTCTTTCTTCTTCACCTACAACATCAGCATAATTACTTTCTTCTTCCTTTGTACCTGCACATGCACAAACATACAATTCGTCAAATAATTTCAATGCCTCCATGGGCATGTCCTCCAAGGCTCCTTCTTCACTTTTTGTGTCATGTTCGATGATTTTAGTATAATCATCATCATCTTCTGTGCAATTCACATTAGAGTCTATAACATCATTACAATATATCATAGGAATTGAATTTCAATATTGAACACCATCCAACATTTCTCCCTCTTTTAGGGCATACTCAATAATTTCATCATCACAATCGTACTCCCCATATTCACTCCAATGTTACACATTAATTCAAATTCATTATATTATGGATCATTTATCTCATCTTCTATGAAGTCTTCATCCATTGTCTTCTTCTCATCAAAATACACATTAAATGCTACAACATGGCATGGCTTCTTTACTTGTTCCAAAACTTCCAACCTTTTGTTAATTTATTCACATACTACAAGGACCTCATCTTCACCTAGACTCCTTGTCCTCTCCATTAATTTTTTCAAGGTTCTACCTTATCAAAATTCTCCTCAATCTCTTGAGATGCTTTGAAAAGTTCCAACTTAGCCACAATTGTTTTCATCCATCCACCTACTCCATCCAAAGCCTCTTTTTCATAGGACCACCTTCTACGAACACCTTGTAAACATGAAATAAATTATGCAACAATTTAAAAAAAAAAAACAATGCACAACAATTTTCCAACTAGACGAACGAACTTTTTTTTTTTATTAGGATGGAAATAATTTTATAGCACACTACAATCCAGAATTATAAACATATAAACTTCCAGATATTGTTTAGTAATTTTTTTAAAATTTTAATAAATTATTAATATTATAAAACATTATATTAAGCTATATTAACATTACACGAAAGAAAATACTATAATCAAATATTTTGGTGTTATAACTTAAAATTTAAAAGCTATACATCCATTATGTGTTGTGTGTATCTTTACTTGGGTTTTAGCGCATTATTACCTTTCAAAGGAAGGGTACAAAGTTTCGTAGAATCATGTAATTTTGAATGGAAGACAGTTGAAAATGAATTGCAAAATATTAAACTTAAACTTGTCCATTCTTATTAGTCATTGTCCTTTGGGTTGTTGGGTTACTTACAGGGACTATAGTAATTGTGTTGCATTCATTTTGATGAGTTTATTTAAAACAAAATTTTTGTATTTTTTAATTTTAAGTTTTGTCTTTTTATCTTAATTTTTTTTAACAAAATGTATGAAACTTTATAAATTATATTCACTTTTTTGTTTTTTCTAATTAGTAACTTGTCTTTGTAGTATAGATGTAGTATACTTAGGGAGGTATCTAGAAAGGTGTCCAATGGGAATGTGATTATGTGTTATTAGTGGAGACCATTCAATGTAAAGTGAACTAGGCCCACTATATTATTAAATAAAGTCCACTATGATAATTAGATATAATAAATAGGTTTTCTAGAAGATTCATTATCTAGAATGTTCCTAGAAGATAGAGAATGTTATATAAAGAAGTGTAAGCAATGTATTGGAGCATAGTGAAGAATATTGTGAATGTATCAAACATTTCTTGAGGAGTTTTATCTTTCCTTAAAGATTAATATATGGTGTTACTCTACCTCAAGGGTTTTGTCTACATTCTTGTGTTGGATATTTGGTGAATGGTTTGGTTTATTCTTGTTAATATTGTGTGTTTATTTTAATATCTTTTTTTAGATCTATTCAGGTACTCAACAATTGGTATCATAGTGCTTTCCTTGGCCAAATAAGGCAAGAATTTTTCGGTTCATTTTGCATATTTTTTTGAAAGGAAGAAAGGGGGCAGCGCACTTCAAACTCAGAGCTACAACTTTCTTCTCATAATTTGCAGAAAATAATTGGATATTTGAACTCCTCTTGGAAAAATACCCAATTTCAAAACACAAATCAGTCGAAACAACGTCTGAGAAGTAAAATTATGAGCATTTTAAATTTGATCATTTTTCAGGGTCTTTCCGGAAAAAAGTCATGTGATTTGCACAGTATGTTATTTTTAATCTTTAGTTTTTGTTAAATATTTATTCTAAGCAAGATGCTTTTACTAGAAGAGATGATGGACCTAGTATTGAAGAATTTATACAATCTCAAAAGTCACTATGAAAAGAGAAGTGGAAAACTTTTGTATACTGGGGTTTCAAAGATGATGCTATCATATGGTGGCAATCATTTGACTATTATGAGATGATGTCATTTTATGAGGAAACACTTGAAAGATTTATTTAGACAAGTGGTCTCATATGACGTGTAAGGATAAAGACATCACTAAGGGTTTATTTTCATGTGGCAAATCTATATTACAGGTTCATGGTCGTATTCATAAAGAAAATGTAATTGTTTCTATTAACCCTAGTTTCCAACAAAATTTTATCAATGTTCAATTGGTTAATATATTGCAAGTTCCTACAATGAATATCTAAACACACAAGTTGAGGGTAAAAATATTCAAATTTTTTACAAATTTGAAGCTCACTATGAATAAATATGTGTTGCATTATGATTTCCATGAGATAGATCTAGTTGATGTGGACATTACTCTGGGATATCCTTGGATGTAATCAATTGGTACAGTTAACATTAATGTGCAAAAGAAGTTTCTAAAAATTTGGTGCAAGAAAAAGAAAATCACATTGCACGATGCGTCTTCTAGTAAAAAAGATGGGCCCACGGAGACCAAAAAAGAAGTTATTGTCGATTCCAAAGTTGAATCAGAGGCAAAGTTTATAGAAGGAGATGAAGCAAAACCAAAGGAAGGACACAATTAGGAATATAAGGAGGCCATTGACTCAAAAGCACAATGTGTTGCAAATTGAAGAAAAAAGAACATATTCCTACAATTGGTGTATATCTCCATCCACATCATATAGAGAAACAACAATCATCAAGGAAAGGGTGTGAGTATCAACACACTTATGCCCAATAGGGAACCAAAGAGGAAACCGATAAAGAGGTGCATGGAGGCCTACTAGTACTACAAGAAGACATCATGCTAGAGAAGCAATCCCATGGCAGCACTGACATGATGCGTATCAAGATCAGGGTGGCAAGGAAGTAGTTGGACATCATGTTCGTCTTCCGTTAGGATGGATGGATGGTCATACTTGGTACCAGTTGGCTACATTTCTTAGCCGATCATATTCTATGGTTTCTTCTCGTGTTTCAAGGACGAAACATGTGAATGGGGATGTAATGTAGTATACCTAGGGAGGTAATATGAGGTACTTAGAAAGGTACCCAATGGGAATGTGGTTATGTATTATTAGTGGAGTTCATTCAATGTAAGGTGGACTAGGTCCAGTATATTATTAAATAAGGCTCACTGTGTAGTTAGATATAATAAATAGGATTTCTAGAAGATTCCTTCTCTAGAATGTTCCTAGAATATAGAGAATGTTATATAAAGAAGTGTAAGCAATGTATTGGAGCATAGTGAAGAATATTGTGAATGTATCAAGCATTTCTTGAGGAGTTTTATCATTCTTTAAGGATTAATATATGGTGTTACCCTACCTCAAGGGATTTTTCTACATTCTTGTGTTGGATATTTGGTGAATGGTTTTGGTTTATTCTTGTTGATATTGTGAGTTTATTTTGAGATTTATCTTTAGATCTATTCAGGTAATTAACTTTCCCTCTTATCTGGTTTCATATCAAGCTATCTTTAATTCATTGGAGGATTTCTTAAGTTTTCACTTAGGTTTCAAGTCAGTCTTTGCAAAAGGATCATCTTTCCATGTTAGTGGATTAACATTATCTTTGACTTAGCATTAGTTCCTTAGATAAAATGTTATACTATTTTCCCAATCGGTTTACCTACGTTTGTTACATGGTCCTCTTTTCAAGAATTACATTCCACATGGGGTGCATGCAAGGAAATTTCATATCCATCTAGAGCATCTATCCAGAGCTAAAGTTGTCTTTAAGTAACAAGAGAAAAACCTCACTCCAACTCCCCAAAGCTTCCAAAATGACATCATATTTCTTCTACAACTCTAAGAGCGCAACATTACATTATGGGTAGTTATGGTGGATGGCCAAAAGCGCAGTGACTAGCAATCTACCAAAGGCAAGCACACCAAATATTTGGTCATATTTTCCAACTCTATGTCTTGTCTTGTAGCCTTCAAGTAATATTTCATGGCCATCCTTTCTATACTTCTCTTACACAAAACTGAATGGGCATGAATATTTTATTATTATTATTTATACTCTACTAACCTTACTAACTTGCATTATTGATACGTACAAACTTGTGGATAAGAATATAACTAAATAGTAACTATTTGGAGGTGGTAATGTAGATAGCTTAAGTATAGGCTTACACATAGTTGTGTGGTGATTATGTCACAAGTGAAGTATTGAATCTTTTTAGTGTCTTCCCTTTCTAATCTCTATTATTGGTCACGTGAGGCAATCAGTAGAAGTGTGCATACCTATCAAGTCCATATGTCTATTTCGTGAAGTATTGGCAACTTTGAAGAAGCAATGATTCCTCTCTGTGGTAAACTTTATGATTAAGCAAATGAAGAAAACATTCTCTCTTGATTCCTACTTATATCTCTCTTTGTATATATGATCAAAGTCGAAAGAAAACATTATTTACTTACTCATTTTCACTCCATTGGAAAGGTCTTCAAGCACCTCAAGCTCATGATTTCTCTTGTTCTCATGCAAGACCCCAACCTAGGGGCTCTTTGTTAACATCTCTAGTAACGGGAAACGACCCCCAACTTGGGATTCCTAAATGTATTGCTCATCATCGTTGTGCTCGGTGGTAACAATCACTTTATTTTCCAGGTAGGTTGAGTAGAGACCCGCACCATATCCATATATACAATTGACATTTCTATATACTTATCGTGGTTTAAAGATGTGATATTTTCTTTTGTTTTTCGAGTCTTTTCTATCACCGGGAAAGACAAGATTCAATGTGATATTTTCATTTTCTCAGGATTTTGGAATGCCTTCATATTATATAAACACTAAAAAAAAGAGAGATAAGAACATGGAAACACGATATTTTTTCATCGTGAGGACGAGGGTTTGAGTTCCTTGGGATCCTTGTTGATTTGTTTATAGAGGGAGTTGTAATTTGGAACTTCGCGAAGCTTAGGGATTAGTCGTCAGTCCATCGCCCAGGAATGCCAAATTTCTTTTGATGTGCTAACTTCCTATATGAATTCCAAATTAACATATACCGTAATGAATTCACAGAACACAAGTTCATTATCTCATTAAATGGCATTAACTCATGTGACATAGATTGAGGGTAGTAGAGAAATACTAGTTTAGTTTTTGGAAGTCAATCACATTACGAAATTTTAGATATTTGGATAGGGATTCGACGTTGGCTACATGGGGAGGCTCGTAGTAACCCACCCCATGAGGTGAGTTATCTCTCCGACAAAATGCAATTAACATCATAATCATTAATCGACCAAGAAACCCTTATCAATTAAGTTGACACATCAAACCTTTGCAAAGAAAAATGTTCACAAATATCTAAAATAAAATTTTAACCTTTGTACAGTAGAATAATCACAAATATTTATGTCTTTGTTGTGCTCCATATTTAATTTAATTTTCCATATAGTTACATAACTTTATAGCACAACATTGTCCATATACTACTTTCGAAATTTCATGACTCCTTATATATACATCGGTCCACCATTTGAGAATCTAACTGTTAATTTAAGAATTCACACTTTAAACAAGGGGAGTTGCAAAGCAGCAAGCCCCTGTCTTAAGTGGCATGATTAGTAGGTTCAAGCGGTATCAATGTTGACGTGAACAAATATGATTTTTTTCACACTTTAAACAAGGGGAGTTGCAAAGCAGCAAGCCCCTGTCTTAAGTGGCATGATTAGTAGGTTCAAGCGGTATCAATGTTGACGTGAACAAATATGTTTTTTTTTGCCAATGTGGATGCTTTCGCGCTCATTCCTAGGTTTAGCACATTTGAGCGTTTGCGCATTGGTTTGGGTGGTATCAATATTTGACCTAAACAAATGCTTAAGTGGATGCTTTCACGTTGTATATGGATTACATGGAATATAAAATCCTTCACACGAGCAGACAACCTTTCCGCACTGATTTTGTGCTCTTGATGTATAGCCCCAACCTTGCAACAAGCATAACCAGGAAACACATGTCAATTATACTTATAATTTTGATCATAAAAATGAATTTACTAATGTATGGCTTAGGATTTAATGTCCTTGCTTCTTTCCTGTATCAGAAGAAAAAATATTCTTGCTTCTTTCCTATATCACAAGAAAAATTATTAAAAATGTGAAAGATTCAAAATATGAATGCACTTGAAGCTCAAACACAACTCCTAGCATTAGAAACAAATTGGATATTGACTAAAAGTAGCCTCTCTAGCAGCATGAATAGAAAACAAACTTTCGACTCTGTTGTTTTCCGGTATATGCAAGAGAAATTTTGGACAAGTGTTTGAGTACCTTGATATTGCAGAAACTTTGGCTTTGGAATTGTCTAAACATAAGCATATATCAGACAAGAAATGACAGGTATTTTATTTTATTTAGGCAGCTCTTCCAAGGGTACAAGTCGCATTCAATCACATCAATTCCACATCCATGTAAGCATACACATTGACAACTTTGCATAATAATAGTGTGTGAATACGCTTGATAAACAATGTTTCCTCAGAGAATAAATTAACTGACGTAGAAAGCTCAGTTAACAATCTCAATTATGTGGTGGTTAGCTTAATTTGTACAGAAGTAAACCAAACATACCTTAGCTCGAAAGGCCGCTTTGATTTCTTCCTCTGTGTAATATTCATCCTACGGGCCCAACACTATTAAAACACCACTACATAGAGAATTGCACATTGTACTTTCCATGTGTATATTGAAAGAACTTAATTCAGGTGTTATTGTTTTACTATTTTACCGACTTAAAATTATTTTCCATTGGAAAATAGTGAAATAGACAGTCATAGGTTCAACCTTTACCGACTTAAAAATCTTTTTCCACTGGAAAATAGTGAAATAGATAGTGATACGGTTCAACCTAGTATGCAACAAAGTTTTTTTACACAAAGTTCGTCCAATAAAAATAAAGGCGTGTTACAGAACCTAGCACGCGACCTTCCATGCGTCGCGCTCCATGCACAAATTCGTTATGCTCAAATCACTTTCCACACATTCCTTAATCGACATATCTATACAACAATTGTACCACATGTATGTTGTCTCTTGCACACTGATTTTTGGTTTGCAGTAATCTCTAAGAAACTTCCTGAAGCATGATAGTTTGCAGTTGTCATAGAGTTTCATAAACTAATTCCTTAGTCTCATAGTGTAAGGAATTACTGGTATAAACACAATTTCATGAAATTTTACTCTAAATCTCATCTTAATACTTTTGTTGGCTTATCTCTGTGTCTCATATATTTACAATCCTCGAATTGAAAAGTGATCATGGTACCTCACAAACATGAGATTTCTTTGATTTCATTTAAAGTTAGTTCACGTATTAGGTTTGTTAATATGATTTTTAGATTTGTTATCAAATTAATTTAATATTTTCTTAGTACCTGCTATGCTATCATAGTGTGCCTCTATGAACGTAGGACTGCACTCTATATTTCCAAGCATGGATCCCAATGATTTTAGTTGTGAAACGCCCCGGTATGTATCCTCTAAGCTCTAACTCTTATTTATTGCTGCATATGTTTACATGTTTACAATTAGGCTACATATGTTTACAGTTGCTTCATGTCAGATTGCATATGTTTACATCTTTACAATTAGGATGTATATGTTTACAGTTGTTTCATATCATAACACTGATTTTATATATGTTTATAATTGTTTCATGTTATAACAATAGTCTTACCTTACAATTATGCTCACCCAAAAAGTAGTTTATGCAGATTGCTTAATTTATTTGAATGTTGCAGGGCTAAAGAAGGATGACGTTAATATTACTGTGGAGAATGGACGGGTCTTGAAGATCAGCAGGCAGTGGAATCATAATAAGAGACAAGATGATTGTGGGGAGTGGTGGAAGGAAGAATACATGAGAAGATTTATACTACCTGAAAATGGAGATATCGAGCAATCACATGCCGGTATGGATGATGGTGTTCTTGAAATTAGAATCCCCCAAAAAAAGAAGAAAAGGCCACCACATACACTCCATTCAGTGGAGGTAACCGGAAAAAATAAAATCCCTAACAAATATTGTAGCTATTAAATATCTGTAATCTGAGCCAAATCTAGCAAAGATTTTATCTATTAAATATCTGTAATTATGTCATCCTAGCCAAATATGACAAAGATTTTAGCTATTAAATCCAATAAGAATTCTACTGGATTAGTTTTTAAAAATGGAAAATTACCTTGGGAAGGTGCTAAGTCTGAGCATCCTTTTCATCTAGTAGCTTTCACGGTGTAAAAATCAGTTTGTAAAACTATTGTAAAAATTAGTGTGTAAAACTATTGCCAAAGGCATGCTTTCCTTGACCCATTAAG
>SNQJ01S0017751.1:100125-122109 GCA_010110895.2 Picea sitchensis
ATTAAGTTTATATAATTAGAGTTCTGTTTTTCAACAAATTAAATTTATTTATACATTCATAAATACAATTTAAACAAAATAAAATTGTAATTTGATCCCAATTTATATTATCAAATTCCAACAAAAATAAATACCAAAACATAAAATGTTTAAATAACCCCAACAAAAATTATCTTTTAAATACAACACACCACATTTTACACAAAATCAATTTGGATGAATGAAAAGCAAATAACATGTGAACTAGTGGATTTAATCATCATAATGATAAGTTTTTAATATTAGGTTGGTATTACAAAGCTCATTCAGAATATGTGTGGTTTTAATGATTGGTTTTCTTGTTATTTTGATAGGTATTCTGTTAACTTTGAAGTCAAATTTGCTTGCTTTTTATAGTAAGTGTAGTATTCACCTATTATGCAGATTTGAATGTTACGAGTCTATTACAATTAATGTTACAAGAAGGAAATGTTACAAACGAGTCATCGCAATACAAATTAAATGTATTCCCTGGTTGACAAGTCTTTAATGGATGCATCGGCGTTAGATGGAGTAGTCACAATAGAAGCCTCAAATAAGCAGACAATACAGAAGAAGATGTGGTCGCAGACGCATGTGTGCACAACCCTGACCCAGAACTGTTAGACTTGCTGTTTTGAGAAACGTTAGACCTCACAAAAGCAGGTTTTGTGGGATTCGGTATCCTGACAGATTCAGATGAAAGCATCAAATTCACTGTAGACATTGGCGGACGAAGTGATGGGTCGGCTTGTGTACACAAAAGACCAACATGAATGCATCGTAAGGCTGGCCCTCATCGCACGTTTCAAATATCGTTGGATCAATCATCTACACAATATTTCCTCGTTTGTATAATCTCCAAGCCTGAATATTCCCAATGGATTGTTATTATGATATTTAACATATACATGATGGAGCGATCCATAAGATCAGCCTTAATTTAATTTTATTGTTAACGAGTACAAAGGTCCATAGATAAGGAATTCATATCAAAATAGATCAGAAGTGAAACCCCGAAACTTATACTTCGATAAATAGTTTATAGATCGAACCAAATAACATGGCTTGGATAATGTAGATATGCTAAATATCATAGTATCTCACCCATCCTAAAAGCATCTGCATTTTAGGTGACAAACTATAATTCGTGTTCTTTCTTCCTGCGATAAGTTACAGGAGAAGAACACCAAAGCTATAGACATCAGCTTTTACAAAACTTGCCCCTGCATACCATACTCTGGTGCCATATACCCGCTGCATATCCAAATTACATTGTCAAAGAATTTATAGTAAGGGGAAATTGAGGAATGATAAATTGGAAGTTACTTGCAAATGAAAGCCTAGTTCTGGATCTTAGAAACTTAAAACATAACCGAGAAGGTAAATCCCCTAAAGCAAAATTGTCATATAGTAAAATTACAATACTGCCAATCCTCTTAAAATCAAATCAACATACAACACAACATATGCACCGCTAATTGGTAATTGCTTTTGATAGTGTGTGTGAGATGATTGTTTTCAAATCTTACTAAGTTCCAGAAACTCTTGTGCTGACGTGACTCTCATCTTCAGGAAAATGTCTTGCTAGGCCAAAATCTGCTATCTTAAGATTCAGACTTTCGTCCAACAAAATATTGCTCGCTTTAATATCCCGATGAATAATCCGCAGTTGAGAATCCTCGTGCAGATAGAGAAACCCACGAACTACCCCAAGTATAATGTTGTAGCGGTTCTGCCAATCAAGTCGGTTGCGTTTGTTTGGATCTGTATCCATGGATGCACGACACTAACTAATTATCATAACCCCACTAAAATGTTGAAACATTAAGGCCTTTTATCGACATACAAAATAAAACGGAAGTGACCCATCAAATAGGATTTTATCGATGCTCTTATTCGGTAAGTACTCATAAACAAGCAATTTTTCTGATCTCTCTGGAAACAACGGCCTTTTATCGACATACAAAATAAAACGGAAGTGACCCATCAAATAGGATTTTATCGATGCTCTTATTCCGTAAGTACTCATAAACAAGCAATTTTTCTGATCTCTCTGGAAACAGCCGAGTAGGTTTATAAGATTTCGATGTTGAATTTTAGCTACAAGTTCAACTTCATTCAGAAATTCTTTCTTTCCTTGCAAAGATTTTAAGGATAGCTTCTTTATAGCTATTTCTTTTCCATCTTCAGTAGTTCCCTGAGATATTCAGGCAAAAATCTGTATAAAGATTATGTCAAGGGTGAAGTGAGAGAAGCACGCCGACTACTGTAATATAAGATTCTATAAACTAGTAAAAGCTTTCTTAGCCTATGTTACCTTGTATACAACGCCAAATCCACCTTCTCCAAGCTTGTTATTATCATGAAAATTTTCCGTAGCAGCTATCAATGCTTCCATTGTAAACATAATTTGTCGATCCTGACTGATTTGTGTGTCTTCCTCGACTTGCCCATGACCTATACAGTCAAAACACACAGCTTGATTCTTGCTATCATTTGGTAAGGCTCAATCGAGTTCAACAAATAAATGTCAACAATAGTCTAACAGAACAAAAATAATCTTATGCAATACCTTTGTTTTGCCTTCGAAATATGCCAGACTTCAATCTTCTCCCAGTTGCAAACAGACATACGAATACCACGAGAACCGAATCGCCAGCAACACCTAATATTAAGGGTAATTTGTTTAAAGACTTGTTGATCTGCGTACTATTAGTCGATGGTATAATAGCCACGGGCGTATTAATTGGCGCTGATGCTTCAGCAGGGGTTGGAGCCGCAGTCGAATTAAAGAAAGGATATATTTTGTAACGAACTATGCAACTTCCTATCAAACTCTGAACTCCTTGTCTTCCATCATAAACTGTGAAAATATAATTAATTGTATTTGAGAGACATGTTGTGCAGTCGTCACTAGATATATCTCTCCAACACTGGACCAGAGCGTAAATCTTTCAAAACAAGGAGTCTGTACTTGTTTCGAAAGAATATAATTTAGATCCAGATACTGCTTCAGCTCACAAATTGGCGAATATGCTCTCACAAGCTGCGTTAAATGTTAAATATAATGTAACCTCAACAACCTGACTGTACACTGCCAACTGTCCTGGCCAGCTGTACTATCATTTCTTGATGTTCTTGATTTGCTTGAGCCTATTTAGCTCATCTCTTTTCCCTTTCCTCATATACCTAATATACGGAATACTATTTATTGTTCTGCTCCTTCTCTGTATTTTATGCTTCTCAATTTATCATGGTATCAAAGCTTCAGACCTAAGCCTTTTCACACAGTTTGGAGAGTATCCCAATCCTAAGAAGAACATAGCTTAAATTGTTAACGAGAGCATGGGACATAGTTTCTTCAGAAGGCTTGGAGAGCAGTCCGTCAGTCCCTCAAAAGATCATTGCAGACAGAAAGTGTGAGGAAGCAGAAACTGCAGAAGGCAGAAACAATAAAGAATAGTGAACATTTAAAGATTCGTGAAAGATTCACAAAGAAGAGTTGCAAAAGGAAGAAACAATTAAAGATACACGAGTTCTTCAAAGAATTCGTGAAAGATTCACGAATTTCCTTCTTCGGGAGAAGCTCTTTGTAGAGGCAACAAAGAACACGCCAAAGAAGCAAAGGACAAGCAGTCGGAACCATAAGATCAATCCTGCTAATAGATCTGAGGCGTTAATCGAGTTCAGAAAGGACGAGGAGTGCACATAGGAGTTTATCAGATCTAAGGCGTCAGATCTGGGAGTGAGGATCAACATCCGTTGATCTCAAAGTAAGGGGTGCGCATTTTAAGTTTTCGTCATTTTGCGGACCGGAAAACATGAGAGGGAGAGTCTTTCGACTCCTAGAGACGTGAAACTGCGAAAACACACCAGTCGTTGGATCTAGAGCGTAGTGGCATGAGAGCCTCTAGATTAAGGATACGTGCATTGAGTTTAGTCCCTGGAAGACACACAAAAGATCTAATCTGAGACGTCAAATGTTGTACTAGTAGCCGCAGTCCGTTGGACCAGGTGAAGCTGCACGGAAGATAATGGTGGGACCATTCAGAGTCTCAAAGCACAGGAGGAAGGATTTGAGTCGTCAGATCTCGCATAAAGGACCGATAGCCATCAAATCCGGAAAGAGGAGAACGAGATTTAACCCTCGTAGAAGCAAAGGAGAGGACTCGACAAAATCCTGAAAGCATCGTGACCGTCCATAGGAGGACATGTGGCAAGCGGTCAAGGTTTCGGGGAAAGCCCCAAAAGATTTCAAACCGTCGATCACAGGCAGATCTGGACCGTTGGTCCACATCGTGATTTCAATTATCGCGAGTTGAAAGGATAGAGGTCCTTGTTTCCCAAAACCTCGAATCGCGAAATAGCGAAATAGCGAGGCTAGACGTGGACCATAGATCTCAGGGGTTATTGTGAGCCGTTGATCAAACGCCAAGGCATTTCGACATTTCGACAACTGGGGATTCGAAAGACAAAGGAACAAGACGCTTGCATCGCGATTCCCCGAATTGTGAAACCCCTAAAGAACCAGGATCGTTAGATCGAGTAAGGCTCGGAGCCGTCGATCTCATAGTAGATACGATTTCGGGCTTTCGGCAACTGGGAGTTGGAGGGACAAGGAGTTAACCCCTCCACACCATCGAATCGTGAAAGCGGGTAGCGATTTGGCGTTAAGCGCGTGGACACAGAGTGGTGGTCACGTGGACAGAGGCTAAGGGAGGAGCCAAAGCCTGTTAAGACCTTTTCGACATTTCGGGACCTGGGAGTTCAAAGGACCTAGAATCGTTGCAGCGAGAATTGCGAAATTGTGAACTACGAAATCCTGAAATAATTTGAGTTGTTGATCGAGTATAGATCTGGACTGTTAGATCTCCGATCGTGGAGGATCGTATATTTTTTATCACGATATTCCAAAGAAATTGTGGTCGTTGATCTCAACTCAATGAGGATCGTTGATCCTTGAAGCAATTTTTCATTTTCGGCTACTCGAAGGAACTGCTACCTTCAGCGTAAAAAACGCGAAGTCTCGAAACGCGAAATCCTGTAGCGCCTGGTTCTTTCGCCCACGGTCATATGAGAAGCTAAAATTTCTTTGGCTCTTGAGTAAACTCAGAAAGATCTATTCTGCCATCAGAGGGGTTACATTTGTTGCAGTGTTACAATTGCTAAAGAACAGAGCTCAGAGCTCTGAATCAATAGATCTTGCGCTCGGATAGTCAGATCCAGCTAGATCAAAGTCAAACAATTGGTTTACACCGCATTTTTTGGTCCGAAGTCACTGCAAGAAATTTGAAGACCTAGTTTTATGTGCATGAAACAGGAAATACAAAATTTTCTAACAATTTTTTCTGTTTTGTTAAATTCTTTAAAGATGGCCACATCTAGAAATTTAGGACCAACTCAAGGTTCGATTCTTCTTGGAAAGAATTATGAATTTTGGTCTCTTTGAATGAGATCCTTCTTGCAAGCACAAGAGTGTTGGGATCCATTGGATCTTGGATATGTGGAACCAGATCCAATAGACTTTGTCGCCATGACAAACCAACAGAGAACTGCTCAGGCAACACAGAGGAACAGAGAGAATAAAGCCAAATTTTGGATTCAAAATTCAGTGGATGACTCGATTTTCTCAAAAATCTCAGGCACTGTTACTTCAAAACAGGCCTTGGACATCCTTAAATCAGCCTACCAAGGAAATAACAGGGTCAAAACAGTCAAACTGCAGACCTTGAGGATGAAATTCGAGACTTTAAGAATGACAGAGTCTGAAAATATGGATCATCTTATGACCAGAGTCATGGGAATCGTAAACCAGATCAAGTTGACTGGTGAAGCCATCCCTGATCAACGCATTGTTGAGAAATTCCTCAGAATTCTACCAAGTAAAATTGAAATGGTCGTTATAGAAATCCTTGAATCCAAGGATCTGTCACGTTTTTCAACAGATGAACTAATTGGTTCCCTTTTGACACACGAGACCAGACTACATCTCACAGATGAGTCAATCTACAATGACTTCAAAACTCAATTCTCTTTCAGTAGAGGGAGAAGCAGAGGTCACCAAGGAAGAGGGAGCAGTCTAAGTAACCCTCACTCTAGTGGAGGACACAAACAACATATCTCGAATCAGAATTTCCAAGGTCACAGACAATAGAATCAGAATCAGAGTTTCCAACCTCAAAGAGGCAGAGGGAGAAGATCAAATGACAAAACAAGCATACAATGTTATTACTGCAAAAAGTATGGACACTATGAATCTGAATGTAGGAAGCAACAAGCAGATCAACTCTCAGGCAGAGCACATGTCTCAAATCATACAGGAGAAACCTTAGAAGGTATGTTTTTCTCATGCCACAAGTTTGAAGATCAACCTAAATATCTTTGGTTGTTGGATAGTGGATGCAACAATCACATGACATGTAACAAAGATTTACTTTCATGCATTGATTATTCAATTTCATCTGATATTACACTTGGAAATGATTCCTTAGTCAAAGTTCAAGGAAAAGGAGCTGTACCTATTATTACTAAACAAAATGTAAAGAAAGACATAAACAATGTTTATCATGTTCCAGATCTGAAACATAATCTGCTAAGTGCAGGACAACTCATTGAACATGGCTATAAGGTACTTTTTGAGGGAGCATCTTGCAGGATATATGATAAAACCCCCAGTAAAAAATTGATTTATGAAATCCACATGACTTAGAATAGGATGTTTCCCTTGACCCTCAGAACTGCAAATCTGATCCAAACATATGCACAAAGTGCACCCACCCCCAATGAAACTATGGTACAATATTTGGACATCTACCCTTTCAGAGTCTAAGCCTTCTACAAAAGCACTCCATGGTCAAAGGTCTCCCTATCTTCAAAGAGAAAAATCCCCCATGCGAGTCTTTAATACTTGGAAAATATAAGAGAACTAGTTTTCCACAGTCCTCCACTCAAGACAAACAACATCTCAAACTTGTTCACACTGACCTATGTGGACCAATGCAAACAGAGTCCGTAGGTGGTAGATTTTATTTTCTAACGTTTATTGATGACTTTAGCAGGAAAATCTGGATCTATTTTCTCAGACACAAATCCGAAACTTTTACAAAATTCAAAGAATTCAAAGCAGGAGCTGAAAAACAGAGTGGCAAATATATAAAATCTCTCATGTCAGATGGAGGAGGAGAATACAACTCCAACGAATTTGCAAATTTTTGCAAATCACAAGCCATTATCATGCAAGCTACAACCAGGTATACTCCACAATAGAATGGAGTGGCTGAAAGGAAAAACCAGACAATAATGAACATGGCAAGAAGCCTACTCAAAGAGAAATGTTTGTCAAATACTTTTTGGGCTGAAGCAGTAGCATGCTCAGCTTATCTCTTGAATAGATCTCCAACCACCAATCTAAAGATGAAAGTCCCTCAAAAAACATGGAGTGGGAAAAAGCTAAATGTTGCCCATCTAAGGAAATTTAGATGCATAGCATACGTTCACATCCCTTCCGAAGTAAGGAAGAAACTTGATGATAGAATTAAGAAATGCATCTTTACTGGATACAGTGAAACATCTAAAGCTTATAGTCTTTACAATCCAATCTCAAAGAAACTAATTCTCAGCAGAGATGTAAAATTTTTGGAAAATCAACTCTAGAATGAATCTGAAAATCTGCAAATGGACAATCAAAATCCATTGATGCCCAGTTCTGAAAACACAGAAAATTCAGGACAGCCAATACCTCAACCTGCTCTTCCAAGATTACAGGTACAAGGACAACCTGAAAATTCTCAGGATAACTCAACTTCAAGCAGAGACTCATCCTCTGAACTTCAAAATCATAGAACTCAAAGTTTGAGAGAAATCCATCAGCAGTTGGATGACATTGAACAACACAATCTTTTTTCATTAATGTCATGTCAACCTACATATTTTAAAGAAGCAGCTAAGGAGCCAAATTGGGTTCAAGCCATGAACCAAGAGATTGACTCCATTGAGAAGAACAAGACATGGGATTTTGTTGATTTGCCCGAACACAAGAAATGTATTGGTGTCAAGTGGGTTTACAAAACTAAACTCAATGAAAAAGGGAAAATTGAAAAACACAAGTCAAGACTTGTTGCCAAAGGATTCTCACAACAACCAGGTACTGATTATGGTGAAACTTTTGCTCCAGTAGAAAGATTAGACACTGTAAGGACTCTATTGGCCATAGCAGCCCAACACAAATGGAAAGTATACCAGATGGATGTCAAGTCAGCTTTCCTGAATGGTTTCTTAGAAGAAGAAGTTTATGTCGATCATCCAGCTCGATTTGAAGTCCAAGAGCAGCCAACCAAAGTATATCGGTTGAAGAAAGACTTGCATGGCTTAAAGCAAGATCCACAAGCCTGGTACAACAGAATTAACACTTACCTGATCAAAAGTGGTTTCAACAGAAGAAAAAATGATCCAACTCTTTACACCAAAACAGATCAACACGGTAAAATTTTGATTGTATGTTTATATGTTGATGACATGATATATACTGGAAATCTTGAGTTAAATAGTTTTAAACATGCCATGCAATCTGAGTTTGAAATGACAGATCTTGGCATATTGAAATAATTTTTGGGGATTGAGGTTGATCAATCAACCAAAGGAACTTTTGTCTATCAGAAAAAGTATGCAACAGACATCAGCAAAAGATTCTACATGGAAGAATGCAATCCAACAGAAACGCCTATACCCCTAGGCACAAAATTGAGCAAGAAAGATGAAGGCCCTAAAGTGGACCCTACCCTGTACAAAATTTTAGTAGGCAGTTTGTTGTATCTTACAACAACTAGGCCTGATATTATGTATCCAACCAGCCTTGTTTCCAGATTCATGGAATCCCCCAAAGATTCTCATTGGAAAATGGTGAAATGGATTCTAAGATATGTTGTAGGAACTCTCAATTTTGGCTTATGGTACACTCAATCTGATGATAATCATCTCTCTGGTTACACAGACAATGATTTTGCAGGCAACCTAGATGATAGGAAAAGCACCTCAGGACATGTTTTTCACCTAGGCACGAACATGATTTCATGGACATCAAAGAAGCAACTAATTGTATCAATATCTTCTGCAAAGGTAGAGTATGTCACTGCTACCTCAGCTTCCTGTCAAGCCATGTGGATGAGAAGAATATTGAAGGATATGTCACATACAGAGAAGGATCCAACTCCTATCTTCTGTGACAACACCTCAGCAATTGCTCATTCCAAAAATCATGTGTTTCACAAGAAAAACAAACACATTGACACTCGTTTTCACTTCATCCACAAGCTAGTCAATAATGGTGACATAACACTTCAATTCTGTGGCTCTCGAGATGAGCTCGCAGATATCTTCACAAAGCCACTGGGAAAATCTGTTTTTGATTTTCAGAGACAACACCTGGTGTTATCACTGAAATTTCGTCCGCAAATGGTTACAAGAATCCAGCATTGCCAAACAGCTATGAGGTCACCCATGGACACAAATTACCACAAAATCATTTCCAAAAGGTCAAAAACTATACAACCAGTGACAAAATTAAAGTGTGCTATGACTACACAGGGCGCGCGTGCACATGCACAAAACAGAAATGCAGGAAAAATGAATATGCGCCCATTGCGTGATTGTGGTCGCTAAAAGACGTGCACATTTGAGAACGGTGCATTTATGAGAGTGGTCGGCCTCCCACCCACTTCTGGTTCAACTTCCAAGTTGATTTGACACTCAAATCTAGACTGGATCCAACTGGGTGGCTGGTTAAAGACCTAAAAATGCCCTAATTAGCCTCTTTCCACACTACAAGCTGGTTGCACAATACCTCAAAGAGGTGCTATAAAAAGGCCATGGGTGCACTTCATTTTTTAAGGAATTCAATAGCAAAGTTATGCTACTATTATTCTCTTGAGTAATCCTCTATTCTCATCAAGAGTATACTAGCACCATTACATTGGCAATCCATCTCACCCCTTGAGTGCATTAGCAAAGAATTATTTCACCATTTTCATTCAAAGTTGTCAGAAGAGCTTATTTGTGGGGGTCCAAGAGCCCTCCCTTGGAGGATGAAGGGACTCATAGTCCTCTTTCTTCTTGGTGTTTTCTTTCACTGATATAAACCTTACCATTGGTGACATGGGTCTTATTGTTTCTTTTGTTCTTATGTCCCTATGCTCATTAGTTTAGTTGTTATTTTATTTCTTAGTTTATTTCTTAGTTGTTTTTTTATATTTCTTTCTTAACCCTTTTCCTTATAGCTCTCCTTCTTAGCAAACCCAACTAATCTTGCAAGCACCTCTATTTTGCTCATTTAGGTAGCAAAAGAGGTGCAATAGATTGGCGACTCCATTGGGGAAAGGTATCAATTTCCTACCCCATTTGGGTTTTTATAGCTCTTCTTTTGGTTTATTTAACCTGCAGGTGCACTAACCGGCCCAAGTCGACCTGCAAAACATCCAATTCCAAGTTGAATTGGGAGAATTCCATCCGTAATTTTCTTTCACGGTCGTGTGTCGGTTGTGCATGGGTTTTTTGGCCCACAGACACGCATCGTGCGCACATTCACCTAAACCACAATTTTGTTTTGCGCACCTGCGCCCATAAACTTGTTTCAGGCTGCGCACAGGCGCTCAGTGCGCCTCTGTCTACTCTGGGACCCGCGCACCTGTGCAAAAAATACACATTGTAAGGTTTTTTGTGATTTGGGGAAGGTCCCTAGCCTTCTTAAAAGTGATTCCATGCATATTGTAAGTTGCGCCATACTTAGTTCCCTCTTCATATAAAGGGATTAGTCAAAACACATAGGCACTTAGGGGGTTTAAAATCATTATTTCTTATTTTGCTTTAATTTTTCCACATGGATGACTTGCTTTGACTAAAAATTATAAGTTGGAAATCATTTGTAATCACATAAAACTTTCATTGGGACTAGAAGTTGGATAACGATCGCTTAGTATGCTCTTCTCTCGTGCTTCCAAGCAGCCTTGAGAATCAGAAAAAGATTGTAGGACAATTTCATCTCCCTTAAAAAGATTAAAACCTTTAGGAGAGGACAACAACCCCTCTTGGGACTCCTCTTAATTTAGTTTTCAAACACATCTTAATATTGTAACGGGCCCATACATGCCCACATGCTACAAAGATAGAATAGTGTTGAAATTTACTTTCTTAGATTAAATCACTAGGGAAGTTTAAAGGTTTTGTAATGGGCCCATACATTCCCACACGATCACAATCTAGGATAGTTTCAAATATTTTCTTAGATTAAATCACAATAGGGAGTTAAAGGAATAGTAAAGGAACCACATGTCCACATGTTAGTTTCCTAGGGACTTTTGAATTACGCAAGGTTGTACCAAAGGCATTTAGTTAATTAGGGAATCAATACTTGTAAGGACCAAGCGAAGTCCACATGCAACAAGGTGACACCTAATTCATTAAAACATTGGCACACTTTCACTCATTCACACACAAAAGTCACTTACAATCACATAGTTTTCCTCTCGAAACGTGGANCCTTGAGAATCAGAAAAAGATTGTAGGACAATTTCATCTCCCTTAAAAAGATTAAAACCTTTAGGAGAGGACAACAACCCCTCTTGGGACTCCTCTTAATTTAGTTTTCAAACACATCTTAATATTGTAACGGGCCCATACATGCCCACATGCTACAAAGATAGAATAGTGTTGAAATTTACTTTCTTAGATTAAATCACTAGGGAAGTTTAAAGGTTTTGTAATGGGCCCATACATTCCCACACGATCACAATCTAGGATAGTTTCAAATATTTTCTTAGATTAAATCACAATAGGGAGTTAAAGGAATAGTAAAGGAACCACATGTCCACATGTTAGTTTCCTAGGGACTTTTGAATTACGCAAGGTTGTACCAAAGGCATTTAGTTAATTAGGGAATCAATACTTGTAAGGACCAAGCGAAGTCCACATGCAACAAGGTGACACCTAATTCATTAAAACATTGGCACACTTTCACTCATTCACACACAAAAGTCACTTACAATCACATAGTTTTCCTCTCGAAACGTGGAGATCAAAGTAAGTTTCCTCCAAAGGTATTCCGAAACACCCCACCCTTTTCTTGATGAACCTATCGACTCCCATTTAATTTCAATGAGGTTGGTTCACACCCCCAACCTCTCAAACAACCACATCTAATTTTTTTCTAAAAACAAACTAAGTTGTCCTCCACAGGAGGTGCCAAATGAAATTTTTTAATCTAGGTAGGATTTCAGGGATAGGCATCCAAATAACTCCCCGCTATCTAGTTCTCACATTGTCAAAACAATAGAAGTTGTCAAATAGGGAACTAAAAATCCTCCAAGTCAAGTGTTCCTAACACCATAAGGCAAGGAGATACCTGTGAAGGGTTGAAGGCTGAGGTCCGATTGTTCTGTGTGTCCCCCCTTGAGACACCCACCTCTTGGACGGGATCCAGCCCGTGACCCATTTCTTAGGCCGAAAATCTAAATGTCGCGCTTCGAACGAGGTACCTAGTGACCAAATTTTAGGACATCTACCCAGGTGGAAATTGTGGGTTGCAATTGCACCTTGATCGGATTTTGTGTGGCTATTGGAAAATATCGCCAGCTCTTTCGGGATATGCCCCCTTTACCCCTCATTATAACTGATTATTTCATCCTTCACTAGTTTCTCTTCCGGTGACTTCATACCCCACTGTTGAGTACTATTGGAAGGTCTAGTGCTATTTGAGAGGGAGGATGTTACGTCTTTTAGGACACGAGCATTTATTTTCTTTGATTCTCCATGCAGACAAAACCCACTTATCCACATATATGCTTATTTTTCAAAACAATTTATGTATGATGCACTTCTGATTACATTTTAATTTAGATATATATATTATGTAAAGTTCAAAATTTGCAACAAAGGCTCTTGTTTATTTTCTCTCATCACAATTTGCACACATCCACTCAGCTAGTCGAACATCATAGGGGACCCTCAGAACCCCCGTCATTCCAGACACTTGCTAAACCTCCCTCCTATTTTAGGGGGAGTTCCTAGTTTTACCAACTCATCAACACCACCTTCACACACTCCTGTTAGTGCCACTGTTTTAGGATCAGAATTGCTTGGTTCCACATTACTTGGGTTCACTTCCCAAGTCCTTTTGTCCACTCGCTCTCCTTTACATGGAAGTGGGGGGGCAACTTCCTCTCAAGGAGGAAGTACCAACCCACCTAGCCCCCCTCAAGGGTCAGGTTCACAGAACACCCACACCATCGCTGGAGTTAATCCTCCTCCCCCACTAAAGATGCCATATTTGGCCTCTCTTTACATACCAGATCTAAGAAAACTCACAAATGATCCTATATTGCATGACCCCACATGGCCTGCAATGCCTACCAAACTACCTTCAGACATCCCCAAATTTGAAGGAAAGGCAGGAGATGACCCTGCCAACCATGTCATGACTTTCCACCTATGGTGCTCTTACAACAACATTATGGATGATTCCATTAGACTATGATTATTTCAATGCACACTCACTGGCCCATCGACCAAATGGTATGTAGACGAAAAATCAGGGTCCCATGCGACTTTTGAGTCCTTGGCCAAAGAAATTTTGACCTTCTTCCAATCACCAATCTACCACGACAATGGTCTTGAACTACTCTCTAATTTAAAACAAACCTCAGCCACACATATCGCTAATCAAATTCACGAGTGTTGTAGATGATGTAGTTTGTGCAAAGCTGAAACCACCAAAAAATAGTGTCTTCAATGGTTTCTGAGATCACTTGTCTCTCTCCTCAGTAAAGATGTAGCTTCCACCTTCCCTCAATCCGAAGAGGAAGCCATTAGTAAGGCTCAACAATACGACCTCATATATTCACAATCAAGGTACTTATACACCGTCCTTCCTGATCTCCCAAAACTTGTGCCATTCGGTCAGGACAAACCCGTGATGTCTCACTCGGCAGACGGATTGATTGGTAATACTACACACCACAGTCCTCAACCCCAACCACCACCAATGTATGGAACACCTCAATATCCACCGACATATGGGGGAACCTCTTATTACCCCCACCCCCTTATCAACAACCATACCCTATTTCTATTCCTCCACCCATCAGTGGGACACCGCCGACACCCCCAATACACCCACCTATCCAAACAAGTTCTGGTGCCCCCTCTACCTCAGCTTATACAGTAAGTACTAGCAAATGCGCCACGCCTTCCTATGTACCTTATGAATCACAACTCCCACAGAATCCGTACTTTCCATTCCCTGGTCCTCCACAGCCCATGGCACCCCCACACCCTCACGTTGGGGTGAATTTTGTTCAACCCTCTTCCATTCAACACTATCAAAATTTTGAACAGTTGAATATGGAAAATCTGACCCATCCATCAAATAATGCCAAAAAGAAAGGAAGAAACGGGAACAATAACAACCCAGGTCAAGGCAAGAATCAACCCCAACAAAACCAACCTACTGGGGGGAACCAGAACCAATGGAATCAGAACCCCCAGGGGGGAAATAACACCAGGCATCAAGGAAGAAATAACAATACTATTAAAACCACCTTCCCTTGCGCCCTTTGCGGTGAGTTCAGTCATTACACTCATCATTGTCCCCAAATCACTGGTTTTAAATGACTGAAAGACTCAGGAAGTTTACCACACCCTCCATCACCGCCTGCCCCTCGGCAGGCCCCACAACAATATGTGAAACAACCATCCCCAGTCATGCTACAGAATCCCATTCCACGCCAGCATGTGATAAACACCCAACAAGACACACAACCTACCCCACCACAGTTGGGACAGTACCTCAATCCAAACAATCCCGCAGATTGTACTATTCTCCTCACTAGTGAGGAAGAAATCCTTCTGCAAACACGTAATCGTCAATACCATGCACCCGCTGAGTCTCCTCTCATTCCCCTAGAAACAAACCCAACACCAATGGGACCCCCGTTGGTACTCCCTCGCCCTACTGTCGAAACACCTCTTCACATCCCTCGCATCCCATTGCGCAGGAATGTCCACAACCCCCAGGCTAGGGAAGCTCATAATTATAGTTTGGTTGACAACTTAGCACAATCCCCAGCTGCCATGTCAGTCTTAGAAGTCCTTCAAACTTGTCCCACTCAGCGGAAATCATTACTTTCTACCTTGGGGGCAGTCAACCCCACAGATACCCAACTCATCACATTTGATCTCGATAGTGGAGAACCTTGCCGTCCCGCTCTGATTGCTTTTCAAATCCCAATAAAAATTCAAAACATTATAGTTCATCGATGATGGTGCATCCACATGCATTATGTCCAAATCTATATGGAAAAAACTTGGTTCCCCCGAACTCATACCATCTGCCATTACCTTAAGAGCTTATGACAGATGACCATTGTCTCTTGAAGGGCTCTTCCAAAATGGCCCCATAGAACTCGGGGGAAAAACCATTCTCATCGAAATTGAAGTTGTCGATGCCCCACTGGATTATAATATCCTGTTCAGTCGTAGCTACATGTACACTATGAAGGTAGTTGCCTCTTTCGTCTTTCGAATGATGATGTTCCTCCATAACGAGAAGATCATTACCATTGACCAAGTCTCACATTACGAGCCTAACCCTTCTACCAACATCGATAACATTCTCCCTCTCATACACACGACTCACGACACATACCCACTCATCGAAATGGGTCCCGAAATTTTCAAAGACCCATCATTGTTAGGAACTTACCATGGTGCACCACCGCTCCTTCATCCTTCCAATCAAGTGTGCATTGTATCATCCAATAGAACTGACATAGAGGATACCCTTCCTCCTAGAGAGGCTTCTTTCATATCTGACGTCCCACTAGTCGCAGAGCTCCCCCCTCATGAGCCTCTTGCGAACTCGTTGACTCCACTAGTCCACGATTTCACCTCTCCCCAAGGCCATATCCTAGTTTGGGAGACAGTTCCCCAAGCCATTACTCAAATCCCCTTCTTCTACCCTCCACCCGGTGTACAAGATTTAGAAGTAGCCACAACGCTTACGCTCCCTAATATGGTGTTAGCAATTCTAGTTTGGTATTTACATCCACCAGAGATGGTCCCTCAACCATCCCTTCCCCCCCAAATGGAAGGAATACCAATGATGATTCCCATACTCACTCCTACCATACCCGCTACACCCCCACTCACTACCCTCCCTATCACAGCTGGGGGCAGGCAAAAGAAGAAGGAGCCCATAGCTCCACTTCCTCTGTGCATCCAACCCCCTTGCGTGCTATGTGAGAAAGATGGACACCAAACCAACAACTTCCCATCTCTACCAGAGTTACAGAACCTGATTCCACTCAATCAAACACCATCAACGCTCGCCACTGTAGCAAGTACTACCGCTATCGCCCCTCACTCAAGTATTAAAGGGCTACAAACCAAATTGTTTTGTGCTATATGTTCAGAATATGGCCATTATACACACCATTTCCCAGCACTGTCGCGCTTCCGACAAACATTAGCCGCAGTACGCCCAAGCTTCCAGAACGAACCCAACCTAGATACATCATCCCTACCAAAAATCACTGACATCCATTATGTCACAATTTCAGTCAATGAACGTATGAGATGCCCTTGCTCTCTATGTGAATCCTTAGATCATTTTACATATCAATGTCCTATGATCATTGAATACAGGAAACGCCAATTGACTTTGATTCAAACCCCTACAGAATCGATAGTTGACCTTACCTCGTCACTAGAGATTCTTCATATCATTTCTTCTGAACCCAAGGCACTCCCGACGCCTCCATGGTTCTTGGATGACTTATTCGAGGATTGACCCCCTAACCCCCCCAATTCGCCCATTCATTTCCCTACGAAAATTGTACATCCAACTACCACTAGTACTCCTCAGTACTTCAATATTTGGTTTATGTCGATCGAACCATCGCAATATCATTGCGTCATTCCCCTTGCTTCATCATCACCAGGGGACAACCACACGACGACAATCACTAATATCACTCTTTACAACCCCTTGTATATCCACCAATTTCACTGTGACGAGGACATACTCGAAGAGTTAAACACTCTCGACTACCCATGGGATGCGCTACACCACAGAGCGCTCTTCTTTCCACAGGAAGCCTCCACACCTCCTAACCAACACCCCATATACGCGGTCAAAACCAAGGATTTTATCCCATCAGGGCATATTGACTGGTTCAAAAACCCCATTCCTGCCCCTGATGCTTTTGAAGAAGGCAACATGGCTAACATTTCCCCGACCATCAAAATTGATATTTCCATCAAAAATGGAGTCGTCGAGGAAATCACCATTGGCGTCGCTCTCACTTCTCAAGAAATCACCACCTATAAATCCCTCTTCCAAGAATATCGGGATATTGTTTTCTGGTCATACACAGAAATTCCTAGCCTTGATCTTTCTATCGTCGAACATCGCATCGACACCTGGCCTGAAATTACACCAGTTTGTCAAAAACAACGATCGCTACACCCATCCAAAGAAGCAGCCATCAAAGCCGAGATTGAAAAATTATGCATAGCTAGGTTCATCTACCCCATCGCCTATACATCATGGGTTTCCAACCCTATACTCGTTACCAAAAAATAGGGCACTATCCGCATCTTCACAGACTTTCGTGATCTCAATCACGCATGTCCCAAAGACAACTTTCCAACGCCTTTCATTGATCAAATCATTGACAACTGTGTAGGCCACGAGGCTCTATCCTTTATGGACTGTTTCTCTGATTATAATCAAATCCAAATTCACCCAGCTGATCAATACAAAACCGCATTCACTACCCCTTGGCGTACTTTTGCATATCGTGTCATGAATTTTGGCTTAAAGAATGCTAGAACAACTTTCCAAAGGGATATGACATACATTTTTCATGATCTGGCACATATCATCCTTGCATACTTGGACGTCCTCATAGCTCAATCCAAGAAACACACCCAACATATTGATGATTTACGGATCATCTTCCAACGGTGTTGTCAGTACAACATCCGCTTGAATCCCCTCAAGTGCATGTTCTGTGTCACTATGGGGTGCCTCCTTAGATTCATCATTTCTCAAAGTGGTATTACCGTGGACCCCCTCAAATTCCAATCCATCACAGAAATTCCACCTCCCTGGAATTTACGTCAACTCCCGAGCCTACAAGGAAAAGCTAACTTTCTACGACGATTTGTCCCAAACTACGCCACTCGAGCACATGGTTTCCTTCACTTACTATGCCACGACATCCCATTTCACTGATATGAACATGCCCAAAATGCATTTGACGATCTTAAAATGACGCTATCTAACACCCCTTTAATTAGTTCACTCGACTATAATTGCGACTGTATCCTCTACATATCAGCATCATCCATCTCAGTAGCAGGAGTTGTTGTTCAAATCAACGATGACGATCATGAGCATGTCATTTAATACGTCAGTAAAAACCTCTCAGGGCCACCCTTGAAGTATAAACACAAATAGAAACTAGCCCTTGCAGTCGTCCTCACAGTCCAAAAACTGCGCCATTCCATTATGCTTTGCATGACTAAGGTCGTTGCAGATTCCAACCCTATGCAATACTTTCTCAGCCGTTGGCAAATTAATGGAAAATTTTCCTGATGGATCATTATCGTTTATGAGTACGATCTTGAATTTTCAACACCCAAGAGCAAGAAAGCTCTCATACTCACCGAACTGGTCACAACCTTCCCCTCCGATACTACCAATGCCCCCGTCAATACTGAGTTCCCCGACGAACATCTCTTTTACATCACTTCAGATGATCCTTGGTACGGTGACCTCCTCGTCTACCTCCGAACCCAAAATTTCGGTAACCACCTCTCATGAGATGATCGTCATCGTATTCACCACCAGGCCCCCCACTATCTCCTCATTTGAGATATCTTATATCGGCGAGGGGTCGACACCATACTTCGTTGATGCTTGACTATTGACGAGGCCGATAGAGTCTTGAACGACTGCCATAGTGGCACATGTGGGGGCCATCTTTCGGGAATGTCCACTACTTAGAAAATCATCCGAGCAGGTTATTTTTGGCCTACATTGTTTCACGATTGCATTCATGCTGTGAAGCGATGCGAGAAATGTCAGCTTTATGCCAATAAAGCACAAGCACCACCTACTCTTTTTCACCTTGTCATTACTCCCGACCCCTTCTGTAAATGGGGCATCGACTTCATGACTTGTAATCCCCCATTCAGCAATGGACATAAATACATTGTTGCCGCAGTCAATTACTTCATAAAAGGGGCTGAAGCTATGACCACCTTCAACAACACCGCTGACACTACAGTGCATTTTTTCTTTAATCACGTCATATACTGTTTTGGAGTACCACTCCAACTAGTCTCTGATCACAAGAAACGTTTCGAGAATGATATTTTCGTTGAACTCTCATCTTGGTTAGGATTCTCCCACGAGTTTGCCTCACCATATTACCCCCAGTCTAACGGACAGGTCAAAGCAGTTAACAAGGTCCTCAAGACCATGTTACAGTGCATGGTTAATAAACATAAGACCAATTGGCATCATATGTTATTTTCTGCACTATGGGCTTACCATACAGCCGTGAAAATGGCCACTGGTTTCACACCATTTCATCTAGTCCATGGGGTTGAGGCCACTCTTCCCATCGAGTGAGAAATTCCCACCTTACGCACCACAATTGATCTATTACCTGACACTTCTCCTATGGAGAAGCGCTTGCTGAACTTAGAGTCCCTTGATGAAGATTGTCGATCCTCATTACAGGACAATGAGGCAACCAAAAAAGGGTCAAAGGCCACCTTTGATCGCCATGTCAACCTTCACTCATTTCACAAAGGAGACCTCATCCTTTCTTACGATATCGCTCACGATACCCTTGGTCATGGAAAATTAGAGTCACTATGGCATGGCCCCTACATTATCCAACATTGCCTCACCAAAAGTGCATACATCCTGGCTTTCCCTGAAGGCCTCTCTCTCAAAGAACCTGTCAACTGGTTATACTTAAAGAAATTTTACACCTAAGCATAGCCATTCTACATTAGGTTATTTCTTTTATAGTGTTTTTAATCTTTTTTCCATCCCTCATGTCTAAACTATCATTTGTGCTATTAACAGATGCTTCATCCACCAACCTACCACATCAGTTACGCTGACGGTGCCAGCTGTTGGACACAAAATCTCGCTTTGATAGCTTGGGCCCTCTATACCCCCTCACATGAAATGCTCCACTCTAGTGACATATGTTTGGGTTCAGCAACCAACAACCAAGCCAAATACTCTGTCGTCATTGGCCTCCTCGTCGATGCCCAACATCATCGTATTCGTCACATTAGCATCTTTCTTGACTCTCAACTAGTCATCCTCCAACTCAACAATGTGTACCGCATCTGGGATCCTTGCCTCTTTCACAAATACCTGCAAGTTAGACTTTTATCTCGACATTTTGATTTCATTACATTTACACATATTCTAATACAATTGAATCAAATTATAGATAACTTAGCTAACATTGTGTTAGATTGGCATATATCACATCAAGATACCTCTACAAATACATAAAACTATCAAAACCTGTCACAGCATATATAGATTAGACATCATCAACACATTAACAAAACACATGTAAACATCACATAGGTCCAAAAATGTATACTAATATATATATAAATTGGTCCACAGTGCCATCAAAATGTTTACATACAAATATACAAACGTCCGTAGGCCAGTGCAGCACCTCGATACAAAACTGGTCCACTACACGAAAATGGGCTTACCAGCCTATATACAAAAATACAAAAATACATAGAGCACCACTCAAGGTGCCTCTAGAGCACCACCTCCTACCCCTCCCTCAGGTGGTGGTCCCCCACGCACTACTAGTCCCTCCGGACCAGGAGGTAACTATCCGGTCATAGCAACACCTACTATTGTTGCTCGCCCGCCATGTCGGCGGCACTCCCACACACTGCTCCAGGATGCCCTCATCCTGGATACATGACCACATGCCCTCAGGCACACCCTGTAGCACTGCCTCTAGGCGGCGACGAATATCCTCAAAATCTACTCTGGAATCCGCCGGAGGAGCATGCGATGGCCCGACACCTGGGTCATCAAAACAACATCTCCTCACTGCTCTCTCTTCATTAGCTACTCTTGCCTCAGCGTCCTCATGCTGACGTCTCTCTCCTGCCCACGGCCCTCCCTATGGCGGTCTCCCCAAATCTTGGTGAGCCAACACTCTCAGCAACTCCACCTCACGCCCACGAGGTCCCACATCTGCACATACAAACAACCAAATGATAGTATCAATATCTATACAAAATACACATGTCATGCTATCTCAAAAATCAATATATCAAACTCATAAACATACCTCGGTGATCAAACACCTCCCCTAGAGGTAACACCATGTTCGAATCACCCCAGAAGTCAACACCAGCGTAAGGATACAACAGTATAACCTGCGAAATCTGTCGCCACACCTGTGTCGCCTCAGCCGTGAAAACATGGCCGCCCTCGCCACCACTGTGGCGAACCAATATCGTCGACCATCGCCTCAATCGCGACTCTTGTGCACCAGGAGCACCCAATAAAATCCTAGGGCACAACATAGGCACCCTCTCCAAAAACTAGGTCACCAAGATAGATGATCCAGGTGGATATTGGTGGCCACCCACCTTCTCCAACTGGCCCAAAACATGTTTCTGGCAATTTTGGCAATTTACTATTTTTAGCAGGTTTTAACTTCCAGGGCCATTTTGAGGGTCCAAATGAAGTTTTTTCGAGATCAAGGTTCTCAATGATAGTCGAAGGCATGATTGAGCCCCCAAAATGAATCTCCTCGACGATACTTTTCCAACGAGCTATCACACGCCTAAAACGGAGATCGTATGCAAAAGTTACGACCCCGGGAAGCTGATGCACCA
>SNQJ01S0017752.1:3969-36280 GCA_010110895.2 Picea sitchensis
GAAGGTTACAAGAAAGACTTGGAACACATAATACATCATTGAAATGACCATTTTCTACTTGATTTGTTCCAGATCCTTCAACACTAAGAGATTTATCATCACCAAAAAATATTTTCTTGGTGTTACATTCATTTAGAGTGGAAAATATGGCTCTATCCTTAGCCATATGATAAGATGCTCTAGAATCAATAAGCCACTCATCAAAAGTAGAAGTAGAAGTAGAATTTGTATTGAAGGAGAAACCAGAAGCAGAAAGTGCATGTCCATGAGAAGAAGAAGAAGAAGTAGAATCAATATTGATGTTGTGATTCTTCATCGCTACTTCTAAAGTTGTCATCTTCTTGAAACATTTGGACTCATCATGACCATATTTATCACAAAAGTTGCAATGTATGTTAGTATTTTTACTTTTATATTTTTCTCCTTTGTCACCATTAGGAGCGGAAGCTGTCTGAGTGGGTTTGGGACCCTTATGTTTCTTGTTGTTGTAGCGATGATGTTGATTCTTGGGATACTTGGGTTTATCTTTCTGCTGGGAAACTAGGACTTTGTTGGAGGTACCTGCAGTGTTGATCACTCCAAGTTGTACAAGTTTATCTTCCTCTCTAATCAAAGCAACACAAAAGGACTCAAGAGTGGGTTTTTCATAATCATTCCCTAGAGCCTCTCTCATGGCATAAAAGGTAGATACAAACACATAATATGCACTACCTAGCTTAGATACAAACACATAATATGCACTACCTAGCTTAGAAAGAATAAGATAAATGCAACGCTCTTCCTCCATTTTTATCTTACGTTCTTCACATAAAATTATGAGTGTTTTAAACCTAGATAGATAGTATTCAAGGAAAGAAAATCACTTGGAATCAAGGTCAGTACTTGATTTTCTAATTGTTGTACTCGAATACTATTGAGTTTACCAAACACAGATTCAATATTGTCCCAAGCTTCTTCGGGGTCATCAATTTCTTGGAGGTGGTATCTTAAATCAAGAGAGATGGACATTCTGATTAGTCCATGTGCTTCATCACTCCTATTAGCCCATTTGGATTTCTTATCATCATCAGTGGGTTATTTTTCCTTTCCCAAGGTAAGCCGATACAAGCCTTTACTTCTTAATAAATCTTTCATATGAGATTTTCATTGGAAGTAGTTGGTGCTGGTAAGCAAAACATTACTTGTAGAATCCATATTAAATATGTAGATAATATGGATTTAAAAACTAAAAATGATGATCTGGATGGAAAGAGCTCGAAAATTTATGCAATTTAAAAAAAAATGGCACTGAAAATGAACTTCTGATGTGAGAGTTATGTCATTTTAAAAAAGGCATAAACGGTAACCAACTGACAACGTGATAGTGTAAGTTGCTTTATGAAGTGACCCACTTTTATAAAGAGAAGTGGGGATCGCTTTTACAATGAAGTTACTTTATAACAGAAAAGCTGCATGCAAAATAAATAACTCTAAAATAAAATATTAAAGCTACTTATAGTGATTCACTTTTATACTTGAAGTGAAATACACTTTACAATTATAGCATGAACTTTTTCAAAAAAGTAACAAAAGAGAGACTTGAACCCAAGGCCTCTTACTTAATAAGACAAGTTTTAACCAAATGGTCTAGCAAAACATATTGTAATGTTCAGAAGGAGGATTGGGGTTGTTGTTGAAGACAACCTTGGAGAGCGTGCTAAAAAAACTATTTTCACACAAGAAAAAAAATTTGCTTCTCGATGACAACAAGGGTTAGATCTCGGTTAGCTTACCCAGAAGATACACCATTTCCTATCTATTTCTGATTTGTCAAGATTGCTTATGGCACGGAGCAAAGAGAATACGCAGATCTAAAAGAGTAGCAACCCAGAAACAAATACTATCAAACCGAAATAAAACCAAAATAAAACTTTGCAGAAATTTAAAAAATGCGTATTCAAGCTTTATACCTCTGGATCTGACTGTAATGGTCGTATCTTGGGAAAACGAAGACCTTTTCGAGTGAAACGAAAAGTGTTCATGACTGAAATGAGTGCTCCAGACACAATGGAACAGTCCTCTCATCCCATAAATGTACAAAAATGATAGAAAATGGATATGAGACAACTCGACTTCACGATCTTGATCTACAATAGGAGCGGGTCTTCAAACAAGCTCTGATACCATGTAACCAATCACCTTCAGTAACCAATCACATAACCATATCAAATATCAACACACCGATGTTTTCACATGGTAAAACCCCTACGGGGAAACATCCATGACCCCAGCCAACGTGGCCACTTGGAGCAGTTTATTAATGCAAAGAAAAAGATTACAGAGAGATTTTACAAGAGCGTTTCTCACAATCGATCATCGGCAAATGACTCTCCGTGCTCTTTAAATAGAGATCATTGACCAATCGGTTTTTAAGCCATGGATCAATGGTCGTTAAGATCGAGGAGAGTATGAATCGTCAGATCACTCTATGTCGGGAACATATCGTGACTGTCAGATTTCCTAACTACAAATTCATACTAAAGAAACACACTAAGAAACACACTTTTACCTAACAACACATTAGATGAAGTAGATATTAACTAGCTCCTAAGTGTCTAAATATCCTAACATATGTGGTTGACATGGTTTCATTTCTTGTAGCTAGACATGTGACCAGCACGAGGACCCTTCCATGCACATTTTTGGTCGACAATAACAGACTTCCATTAAAACAAATAAGACTCCCATGTAGTTTTTCATATTTTAACTTTTTCATGTTGTCAATCTCATACACAAATCATCTAGATTATTATTTTTAAATTAATGATCATATCTTTTTGTGTGTAGGAAACGACCATTTTTATACGCACCTGGAGAGCAAGGCCTTGTTGATTTTTGGGGACACCTTACACATGAGGTGGAATTTCTATAATTCCAACCTCAAAAAATAACTTATGGATTATCTCGAAGGTCTCTTTGAAGTAGACACGTTCAATAAAAAAGCGATCACCTCTGCAACGGGTGAATATTTGAAATATAAGCGGGATGTTTATAGACGAGTCTTGGCAAGAAACCATAGGTATGAGTGTCCTCCCTCGATTCCAAAGAGGGATTAGAAGGTGATCATTGATGATGCAAAAGAAAAGATATTGAAAAAATTAGGAGAAAAAATAATTGGTACCCCAAGGTAAATTACAATATTTTGATTTCAATACCTTTAATTTTCTTTAGATCTAAATAAAAGTGTGGTATATAACATACTTGAAAATTTTGATGATAGGTTGCCTGACACTTTGAAGGAAACCAAATCAAGGATTAAAAAACATGGCCAATACAATCTAGGCCAGGGCGGCTACTCAAGGTTGCAGTCACGAATTGTAAGTACCCAAACATATTAAGAATATTATTTGTATTGCCTTACAACTTTTAGGTAATTGCAGCTAAAAACATTAAAAAATCATGCTCTTATGCAATGGAGGGCGACGACTTCAGAACTAAAACCACAAAGGAAGACCTCCAAATTGGTTACAAGAACGACTATAAAGTTGTGGTTGATCATAGGAAAAGCATGGGCCAGCCCCAAAGATCCAGTTTGCGGGATAAGGTAAATAAAAATCAGTCCACATTAACCTTTCATTACGTATAAAATACGTAAATTTTTTATATCGTCCATAACTTTAATGTCTTACTTTGCTTTAATCAAGGGAACAATATTATCAACAAAACCATTATTATTGGATAACAAAGTGTTGATAGTGCAGTGTAGCCAGAAGATCATGGTGCTCCCCAACAACCCCATCCCAATGGGGTGAAACCCCAAGATGTTCTTGTGACTGAGGCCCACAATGATAAAATGGTTGTATATTAATCATATACTTAATAATTTTGTACTTATAAATTTTATACTTCTAATTTTTATTACTTATACATTTATGATTTTGTACTTATAAATTTTGTCATTTCAATGGCAGAGAATATCGTAGTTGAGGCTCCTCAACCTGAAAATCAGGAGAATAGGGAAACCATTCCAACGGTGTCGACTAGTGGACCAGGTAAATAATTACATTGCAAAGGTTTTTTTTAATATTAATGAACTACTTCAATGATATTTAATAATTGGCCATATAATTTAATATTTTTTTTGTTTTTCAAGGTGATGGCCCCTCACAGTAGCCTCCACGTCATGAGTATGAGACCAGGCATGCTCGATGTGAAAGGACTGAAGCAACATCAGTTGTTGAAGAGCACCTAATAAACGAAGACATGGAGATGGATGAATTACTTAAGAACTGGAAAACACAAAAGAAGACTAAAAGAAATTGATGATGTATAATAATTTTGTAAGAGAGATAGATGTACATTATATAACTAGTACATTTGTAACATATTTTGAATGATAAATATCATTTATAAAAACTCTTTTTTTATGAGACGTGCCTTTGAATGATAAACCTCATATATATATTTAGAATCACTTTTGATCAATTTTGAATATTTTTAATGCATATTTTTTAGTACAATATAGATTGGGTATTGGGGAATTGGGAGTGATGTGAGGGGGGGGAGGGAAGGAGGGCCATAGGATCTTCCACCTTCACGTGGTCAGTCCTCTTCAGTAGAGAAAAATTTATTGGATCTGTTTATTCTTGGAGAAAACCTCTCTCAATCCAAAGAAGCAACAACATAGTCAATGTTGACTTCGTTGTTGCTCCTTTAGATCAAGGGAGGTTTGCTCCAGGATCAGACAACTTCGATAAATTATTATTGAAACTAAGAGGAGTTTATTCGGGCCGTCACATCTGATATGTGTGTGTGTGTATCACTATTTAATCTCCTCACATATGGATTTTACAAAAAATAATATTAATGGTGTTTACTATTTGCAATCTTATTGGTTTTAATTTCTATTAGGATTTATCGACATGTCTTAAAAAAAAATTTGGTTTTTACTAAAAACTAAATATAATTTATATTTTTTATTTACTACAGTATGTAGTTCGTGCATTTGCATATGCTCTAGATGTTGTATCAATGCAATGCTACACATTAGAATATCAAATATCATGTATGTCTTGTCTTTTTTCTTCTTTTTATGACTTCTTAAGGTTCCTTTTATTTATTTATTTTTACATTACCATCATTTATGGGACACTATGGGGCCATTCATTCTATCTAATGAACCACACCCAAGTATGTAGCATATACGATTCTCTTTATTTCATCATATCATATGATTCACACAACTAATCTAATACTTCAACTTGTTTGTTTAAATGGTAAAGAAAGGGTATTTCATACCCCCCCCCCACAAAGGTTCAAATCCACCCAAAGACATGTTTCACCCCTAGTGGGTTGTCTCACCCATGCAAGAAAGTCATTTCAAGCAATTGAGGCCCAATGCAAGTCTTGGGTGTCCTGAGAGGAATATATACCCCCCACTCGTATATTTTCTTGGTCGAAGGGATCTTCCTCAAGTATTGTAGGTCATATATATTGCATTGCAATATTCCTAGAATGGGGAAGGGAACACTTGTCGGATTTTGATAAAATATAATAGGAATCATATTGTCCAAAAAAGATATTCCTTAAGTATATAGGGGCTTCCGCAGTGCAATGAGTGCTAAGTGGACTATTCAAATCATGAGAATTATTGGTCAATTGAGACTAATACTCATGAATATGGGTCATAGATTAATGAATTACACTACGCAGTTAATCCCAAAAATAATATCTAAGATATTCCTTATCGAGTGAAAGTAGATATGGTAATGTTGGTGGATCCATATATTAGTAAGCCAAATGGAACAACAATCATCATCAAGTGGAATTGATCCTGGGGGATTTATCCTTCTTGGAGGTTTGTTGATGGACATATCCTCTCACCTCACTAGAAGGGTTTAGTAGTATGGTTACTACCACTATCCTTGTAGTGACAAAGTAGGTATTTTTATACACTAACCATTTTAACAATTGCAATGAAGATTGTCTTTCAAAGATAGATGATTGACCACTAACAACTCTTTATGCATGGATCTTGTATAGATATAGATTTAGAAAAACTCATTTTGGATAATATCAACTTAGACGTTTTCAAATGTTCATAGCAATAGGTGTTATACTTTTAGCATGAACCTTTTATGCATAGAAAAAATCATGAATATCATCATTAATATGATCAAATTAGGGAAAGCAAGAAGAAATTAATAAGACATAAATTATAAACAAGGTAGAAATAAGTAGACTCTAGCTACTAGAATCAATTGGATAGAAAAATAGATCTTTCAAAAACACCCAAACCATGTAAATGAAAGTGCTTTACTAGATGTGAGGGGAATAGGATCAATATGAAATTCAAAGCACTTAAAATTAAATTTTAAAGGAAGATCTAGATTTGGTATTATTACAAGAAAAAAACATATTTAAGACAAAACATCAAAAAGTAAAGGACCAATTTTGGAGTAAAGTAAGAAAGATAACCAAGAAGTAGGTAGCATGGCAATCTTGTGGAAACCAGAGTTTCTAGACGTTTCCGATTAATAATAAATTCTGGAGTTGAAAAGTGCCTCATCAAAACAATAATTTCATGAATAAGCTAATGCATTATTTGGCATTAGGGGATATGTGACTTTTGGGAGGGGATTGGAATGCAATCTTCAATCACAATAAGAAAAAGGGGGGATGGAATGGTTTGAGTATCTAAGAATAATATTCCCAGACTTTGATAAGAATAATATGATGGATATCCTCCCCAAATTTGGTCCTTGCACTTTGTGTAACAAAATAACAAGGACGACACTAGTAGCAAAATTGTTTAACAAATGTTCAAGTATTTATACTTGGCTAGTTGAAAAAGGCACCTCAAATCAAATATTTTGAAAGGGATGATTTCAAATCATAGGCCAATCAACCTAAAGATAAAGGAGGAATCCCCTCCAACAAACAGCCTCTTTAAGTTTGAAAATATGTGGATATCACATCCAAATGTCAATGAAATCATTAAGTAATGGTGGATAGAAGGGCATCCAAGGAAAGGATCCAAGATTTTTACTCTAACAAAAAATTTAAACTTTAATTTTTGAAAATGCATGATATATTGCATTATGAATCAATATGCATGTACACCAATATTAGTACATCGCAAAGACAAAAATCACCCATACATAATTTGTTTCCTATATAAGCATATGTGCTTTGGCCCCAACTTGAAGGTTGTCTATATATTTTCTAGAAATGGCCTTCCTGAATGATTTCTAAATAACTAATTATGATCTAAATATATCAATTTCTTCCAAATATTGCATTAGAAGACCATAGAAAAGAGTCTCTTTGTGTTGTATTCATTGATAGGTGACAAACCAACAAGTGGTCAATCAATGAAATTAGTGGATATGTAATAGGTAGATTGCAAGTAGATCCTTATTTCTTCTACCTCTTTATAATGCATTTGGGAGCATGTCTAAACTATTATTAATCTCTTGCATTCATATTTATTATTATTGTTTTAAAATAGATATATGTCATCGCTCTTGTGACGAATAAGAGAGTCGATAGTATTGACAGTTCGTCGCAATTATCGACACTTCATCATTCTTGCGATGAATTGTTCGTTGCAGAAACCAAGATAGGTCGTTTCTCTTGCAATGAAGGAGATCGTCGATAGTACTGATATTTTGTCACAACTATCGATACTTCATTGCTCTTGGGATGAATTGTTCGTCACAGAAACTAGGATAGATCATTTCTCTTGCGACAAAGGGGATCATCAATAGTATTGATAGTTCGTCACAAGAACTACTAGGGTTGTCGCAAGAGCATCGAACTATTGTTACTGTCGATGATATCTTATGCTTGAATAGTTCTTCAAAAGAACTAATCTGGTCGTCACTCTTGTGACGAGCATCTTCAATTTTAGTTCTTGTGACAATCATCGTTGTTTGTCTCTCATGCGACGAGAACCGTAGGGCGTCTCTCTTACAACGACCACTGTAGGTAATCTCGTTTGCGATGACTTCCTTAGGTTGTTTCTCTTGTGACTTTATCCCAGGTTCATCACAATTTCCACGACATGTGAAGCGACGTTTGAGGGGCCCAAGATTCGTCACAATCTCCACAACATAACGTCACAAGAGTGTCTAAATGGTCGTCGCAAGATGACCCAAATTTACTAGTTTCATATCTGAAAAATTATTAGGACAAAGAAGTAAAACAATACACACATAGATTCAAATCATAAATGATAAAAACATAATGGATCATAATTGTCCCATATTTATTACTAGAGCCATTCCATCACAACAGAGGTATACATTGCGCAAAACAAATATATATGACAGCCATATAACTTCATATCTTATCTATATAAATACTTAGAATTAAAACACGCTGCGCAATGCGCCTTTGCTCAAAACTTAGACATATAACAGACACATATGTATATTCAAAATCATTATAGTATTACAACAGCCTCATAGCGAGCTCAATACTAAGGACCCAATGAATCTCTTCTCCTCAATATCTAGCTAGCCTCATTTCTAATATCACTACTTCCATTTATAGCTTTCTCTACTCAATAGCATTGTCTCTTTCTACTCTACTCCACTCGCTCAACTGACAAGACTGCCTCGCACATTTCTGGTATCTACATGCAGTTCATGTAACCTTCAGGAATTGGGGAGATCTTAATTTCCCTACCACCTCATCTTTTTTCAACTCCATGATCTCTTGTGTTGTTGGTAGTAATCATTCGAGAAGATTTCTCGATGATTTTTTTCTTGATTCTGGCATCTGTCTTCTTGATTTCTGGTGCGCATCAAAACTGGGACCGACACACATTCAATAATATTTTAGGCATGTTGTGTGCTGTCAAAACTTGATCTGACATGCAATCTTTTTCATTCCTCCTACATTTCCTTAGGCACGCGCAAAACTATGGAATGAGCATGCACAACTTCGTTTGTGTACGTGCGTAAAATTGAACCCAAAACTTTGGGTGCCAACAAGGAACTACCATTCAAAGAGTCACTTTTTGAAATTGTTTCTTTCTCAAGAGAAGCTTTTAATTCTCTTAATTCTTCCACATATTATTATTTGTATCATGATCTCTTTAATGGTTTGATTTGCAGGAATCCATCCATTGTCCTATCCAAATAAACTCAATAGAGACGACCCCTTTTGAAGTACTTGATGGTGGTAATATGCATATGGAAGATAAATAGAATAAGGAATATTCCCATGAACTTATTACAACCATGCTTTATCAACCCTTTTCATGGGATCAAGAAAATTTTGTAGTGGATGTATATCAAACAATGTCTTCTTCTTTTCCATCCTCTTATTTTATCAATGGTGAATCTTTTGGTATGAGCAACCCTTTAGTTGAGATTTTTCATGTTAGTGGATTCCACCATTGTCTTGAAGCTATCTCTCATACCATGGTGGATGGTAGTCCATGTATATCATTTGATTTCACTAATTTATCCCAAGTTGATGGTTTCTTGAAGCATGAGTTTGGGGAGGCTTGTCAAGACAATGAGGCACTTTGGTCTACACCAATGGCTATGTCAGGCCCTCATTCTTTTGGTTTGTCTTCAAGGATAAACAAGTTTATTAGCATAAATATTCTCTCACCAAATACACCTCATGCAAATTCTATCCATGGTTATCATTTGGTACGCTACTTTCCCCTAAACTCCCTCCATGAATTCTATGTTAGTCATGGTAGATTTTATGATAGAATTGAAGTATGGTTGGAGGAATATTATTCATCCCATGTTCCCATGAATTATTACTATTGCATATTTAATATAGTGGATAGAGTTTTTCATGTTTTAATTGTTCCTACTTTTATTCTATCTTCATTCCAAGTTCTGATACTAATCTTTTGTCATGAACATATGTTTGTAGGATTGGGATTACAAGGATGGATAAATTGGCATTATGAATTTACATATTTCATTATTTTCAACCATTGTAGTATAGGATAGGAGTAGGGTAGAATAGGCTAGTGTATTTCCTTTGCATAGTTTAGTTTTGCTTTCTAGTTTTTAATTAGTTTTCTATTTGTCTTTTATTTTTACTGTTGGTTGAACAATACATGAAATTATCATCAAAGGTGGAAATAAATAGAAGGCTTTCCCCCTATTTTTTTTCTCTTGAATGGATTTTCAAATTTTATTTTTGATATGGAAAAAAATTATTTTATCTCATCCTCAAAATTTTCTATGTGTTGGGTAATTTTCAGATCATTGTGCATGTTCATCATGTCAAATCTTTTTCTAACCATTGTGTCATCTTACAAGTGGGTCTTTTAAATCAAGAATGGTATTCACTCCCTCTTGTGGTGAAAATTATCACTCAAATTTGTTCCATCTTAATATCTACATGATTCTAATCTGAAGATTTTTCTTGAATAAATTAAAGTGTTGATATTGTTGTCCCATACACAGTAAATGGAATTTTTGAGTATTAAAAATTATGCCCATCTGAAATGAAGCCCACTCCAATTCCTTGTAATTTCTTTGGACAATTATTTTATCATGGTTTGGGAGTCATCCAAATGATTGCTTGCACATTGACTATTGTTTCTTTGGTTACTTTCAGCCAACATAATTTTCTGTATAGTCTTCTCTTAGCATAGTAAGCTTAGTTGATTTTATTCCTTTTGAGTTATTTTATTTTAACAACTTTAGTTCATTTTTTTTACTTTTGACTAAGCATATATTTTTCATCGTTCAGTCAGTCTTTCAAGGAAGATTTTTCCTTTTATATTGCAACCTTCTAGATCCAAGTTTCATCTTGTACTCAGTAGCAAGAGATATTCTTTTAGACTGTCTAGATTGATGTTTTAACATTACAGAAAACACTCTTATATCAACCTTCTTGTTGGAATCTCTCTCAAAAAAAAATATTGGGATCAATCATTTCATTTATTAATCCAGTGGCTGACTAAAAATCCAATCTTAGCACTGCCAATTCAATGGGATTTCAGACATGTTCATTTCTTGGATAACATCTTTCTATCTTATATATTTTCTAATTTTAATTCACTCATTCTGGTTACATTCTTGAGTAATATGATTCTTATCATGGTTAAGTACTACACACTTATCTCAATGTTCAATCCATTCAAATGCTTGGGAATTGTAAATACCTCGGTGGTAAATCTTAATGCAACTTCTAAGGCTTTTAATTTCGAGTTTTCTACATTTTTTTCATCTTAGCCATGATAATAAGTTCCAAGATGTGAATTTCTTGTGGTTCGTAACTCACCAATCCATTAGGCCCCACACTCTTCAACATTCCTTGAACCAAAACTCAGTTGATTCATAACTTGGAAAGATAAGCATGTTTGGGTTATGTTGAAACATATTTTATTGGATCCCTCTTACTCATGAGCTTGTGTTTTTGTTTTCCAGATTATATGTCTCATTTTTTTGAATGGAAAACCTATCTAGTGGATTGAAAATATACACACTCTTCTTTTTCATTTCATTCCCTCCATATTCTACGCCATATGTAATATCAAGGAAGTGAAATGCATAATTTGTTTGCTTGAAGCACTTTTGAGAACTTGAAGATATCAATTTCATGGATTTTCCCATCATGCGAAACATCAACTTCGACTCATTATAAATTAGGTATTGGTCATTTAATTCAATTTTGATTTATAAATGATATATTCCATTCATGATGGGGAAGTCAATCCATCTAGGATGTGATCTGAGATTATTTGCACCTCATCAAAGTGTCTTAATTGTTATTGTTCACACAATGTTTTCTTCTTGCCTCTCACAAGGTTGAAGATGATCATATGAATGTTTCACATCATTATAGTTAATAATTAGAGGAAACGCATACCTTGAGGTGCAATGTTGATAATATTTTAATCAGATTTTTATGACTAATATTTGTTGGTGGACTGATATCGTTAGAAGATAGATGGAATTGAAGTCTTATGGTCATGTTTGTTTAATTTGATTGATTTTGATTACAGGAATGAGATGGAATGTCTAGAGGATCAAAATATCACAACAATCAATGACACTAAGCCTGATGTTGAAGGGAATATTGTGGGAAGAGCACATGGTGATTGTCTCTCAAGAAGAAGGTTGTGATATTTGACTGAATGGAAAATAGATGAACACTTGAATGATTTCTTTAGCATTTTCATAAGTTTTATGACAACCAATACATTTTAATATTACAGTAGCTTAGCGTGCTTTGCCGAGGATTAGTTTTAATTTTGGTCTTTATTTTTATTTTAGTTAAATTTCATTTCAATAAGTCAGTCATTTAGAGAAAGAGTTCTTTCCAATTTGCATAACAGTTGATCATACCATTCTCTCTTGTTATGTAGATCAAGAAATGACTTGTGTGACCAACAACTCATAACTTTTCTCTTGAAATCAAGGCAACTTAAGGAAGTATTAATCTAAACTTGGCTTCTCAGATTCCTTTGCAACATTTTTTAATCAACCAATATTGTCACCAACTCAATAGTTGATCAAAAATATAGTTTCATTCATTTATTCACATGTTGGTTTATGATCTAGTTGATATTTGGAGTCATTTTTATGATTATTTTAATGACCTCTAGAAATTTTTATCTCATCTTTGCCTTCTTAGATTAAATAATTTGAATCTTTGTGGTTACAAGTTATTTTCTATAGCGGAGACAAAGGACTTGCTTATGTCAAGAAATCTTGAGAGCTTATGGGTTTGTGGAATATTTCATGTAATTGGTTTTTTAAAATATGTTTTGGTTAAACTTGTCCATTAACCCATTTTTGCTAGATTCCCTGAAGATTGTTTTATTTCACTAAATGAAAGACATTGTATGTGACCATTGGATTGGAGGATTGTGTTGTGAATTTTTAAATAGATTATCAATTTTCGTAATCTTATTTTTTCTTCATTTCATATCCTTACCATGGGAATATTTCTATTGTACTTGGTATTGAATGGTTAACATTTCTTTACTAGTTATTTCCCTTGGCTTACTTTCCAAGCTTTCATTGAAAACACTTTTTTTCTTGCTGCCACCAAGTTTATTACTTCTTGTTGTTTTATCTTCTTATTTTTCAACTAGTTTTCATTACTCCTTAATGGTTGACATCCTAGATTTAGACTTCATTTAGTTTAGTTCTCTTTTTCATGAATTGACTTCATTTTTAGTGTTTACTTTCTACTTGTTCATATTTTTTCCATCCTTGATTTGAATGTTGGTATGTTCCCTGAGCTGATTTGAATTTTGATTATTCCTTGAGGATTACTCTTTAAATTTGAGTGAGGGGTTGGTCCAATTCTGGTCACATACTGAAGAATGTTTTTTACAAGCCATAAGTTGCATGGGCTACTCTATTTGAATGAACATTCATGAAGTTCTTAGCTATAGGTATGGACTGATAGTTGAGGTGGAACACATATGCATGTTGAGAATACCATGATAATCCATAAGTATAGGAAAATGTATATCTACTCTTTTCTTTGAGCTACATCCACTTTATATTAATAATATGGCCAATACTATGATGGTTTTTGGGACACATGTGGGTTAAACTAAAAATGCATAACATCTACTTAGCACATCAAAGAAACTCGCATATCACCCCGCTTCCTTCACACCCTATGTGCATATGCATATCTATATCTAAAATCTAAAATGATGAGCATATTCTGAAATAAAAGGGAAGTTGAAAGTATTATTAATAGTGTGGGAAGTACAAGTAAACATGTTGAGGCTATGGACGCATGTTGGTAGTGGGACTATGCTTGTATGGTACCGAGGTAACTTCATCAGGGCTATGGATGCTCACTGGCAGGGAAGCAATGCCAAGAAAAGAGAGACGAGGAACACACTTATGTAGATGTTTTCTTGTTATGAAAAATGAAAACCCATGGTTGAACCAAAACCAATCTGAAGTGTGTCACCAGTAAAAGAATTTACCTCACTAATTGGCTCTTTGAAAAGGGTTTGTTAGATTACAAATACTAAAAATATTGGATTATATCTTTCAGAAATTTGATGTCATTGTGGCACCCATGATTATTGGAAAAAATTTCACAGTTTGTTGAGCTTATCTTTAAAATTCAAAACTGAAGTAAAGGCCCTAGACTTATATTGATAGAGATAACTAGTTCTTCCAGTGTGTTTCCATTTGTTAAGGCCACAACAACCCCTTTTACTTTTTCTTTTACAAGTGAAAGGAAAGGATCCCCCTACTAAAATTTTCATCCCTAATGCCTTATTCTCTATTGCTTGAGCCTAGGTTAATTATTTGTCTACCCTAATGGAGTTGGGGGTTTGACCTTGATTGATGATTGTTTTAAATGAGTTTGTTGTTGATAATTCTTCAGCATGGCAATTCAAATTATGCATCTTCCTACTTTCATGTGGTGCTTCATGTCTTCATATTTATGCTTTCGCATGCAGATCCTACTCTTATGTTTCAAACTCTAAGTATGAATCATAAAATAACTAATCCTTCTTTTCAGTAGAGACTTGGCACATGCAATGTCAAGACACTTATCTACAACCACAATGATTATTGTTAAGAACCCGACGATCATTTTTAAATTTTATTGAAGGCAGGGAATATAATATTTATGTCATATTGGAAAGTCTATTATTAATCGCATGGTTGATATCATTTTTTTTGTAGAAGCAGGTTCGTAAGGCCACATAATTTACGTGACTGATCAAGACTTGAAGTTCTAGTGGGGGGATTCCTTAATCCTTATCCAGAACCTTGACCTTTATCCTTACCATGCTTCCCCTTATCGAGAAGTGACTTACCTTGGTTTACAATTTCCCTGAGATCCGAAGCTCCCAAGGCTATCAAATGCACTTATCCCAGAGGCATGTCCCTGAGCCTCTTCAAATTGATCACTATTAGGCTCCTTTTTCGATCTTACCTCTCTCTGAAAACCTAGGCCTAAGGCCCATTGAACTTCATGGATGTAATGTTTTGTCGTGTCATCGCCTAATGATTGGTTTCTATATGTCATAATTTGTATCATGCATAGTGGTTGTGTGTAAGGACCTTTTCCTTGACCTGATAGTATTCCCTATCTTTGTGATCTTAGCAGGTTTTCCATCTGAGATGTTTCGCTTGACTAGATTGACTTGTGTTGTGCATTTGGATTGGCATTGATATCCTTTTACTATTCGTCGCTACTTGTGACGTTGGTTCATCACATGAAGTGTCATCTTCATCCCCTTCGTCGCTTTCCATTTATTGCAGTTGAATCACAATGTTCTTGATCACCATATGACCTAGCAACTCTCCTTGACACCTAGTTTCTCAAAACCTACCTAATATGCATTATTCCTAATTCATCCCCTAAGTGTGGAACCTGACTGGAGGAACCCTAACCGATGGAACCATGAGGGACATGGAACCTTGAATTTTGTGTAATTTGGCCTAATTTCCTAATTTGTGTTTTTTATTTTATTTTTTTATTTTTTATTATCTATATATATATATATATATATATATATATATATATATATTTTATTTTATTTTAATTCATTTATTATTTTATTTTACCTTAGTTTTGTATCAAAACCACATTTAATTCATTTATTATTTTTATTTTACCCTTGGTTTTGTCAAAACCACATGGATTATTTGCACATGGTTTTTTCCCATGATTTTCCCCTAAAGTTACATTAGATATTTATCTTTTACATAGGGGAAAACTAAGTTCACTTTAGACATTTATTTTTACATGGGGTAAACATGTTTTTTATTTGTGTTACATGAACAAACTAGTTGTTAAATGATGTTTGTTTCCCAAGGCCTAAGGTGTAATATGTACATCCTTATTTTTCTCATATATCTGTAAAACACAAAAAAACAATTTTACTTTTCATTTTTTTTAAATCCTTTTTTTTTTCATTTTCATTTTGTTTTCTTACTTATCATCCAAGTCTTAAGATGTACATACTCACCTTATTTTTTCTCATTTGATTTAGTTTTTTATTGATTTTTATTTAACTTTTTACATTTTTTCCCTCACTCACTAAACTCAACATAATATCCCATGAGACCTCTCCCTAGGTTCCTCCCCATTGGTCCTCACATTTACTTCATGATAATTCCTATGGGAAATTAGCATTTAAGACACACCTCCCTATTTTGGGGGAGCCCTTCCTATATTCATGGAATCCCTACCTGATTTGAATTTTATGAGCAGAAAGAAATGAACACAGATTATTAAAATATGCTTAACACAGAATAATAGAGATACAGTAAAACTGGTTTTCTATTCAATAAGGAAATAAACTGAAACTGTAAAATGCAGCGGAAAACAAGCTTGTTGGAATGGTGGTGGCTTATCTCTAAGAAGAGATCTGACGACTACGCTCATTCGCAAGAATATAATTACATTGCGGATTTGAAGGAATTTTTACAATAAACAGGAATGTCAAAAACCATAGACATCCAAAAAAATAACCCTAGGAGATGAAGGGCCAAAAGTCATGTGGGCCCCGTTTGGGTAAGTTAGTACATCAACTTCTCGGGGTCGTAACTTTTGCATACGATCTCCGTTTTAGGCGCACGATAGCTCATTGGAAAGGTATCATCGAGGAGATTCATTTCGGGGGATCAATTAAATCCTTCAAATATAATTGATAAGCTCTATCCTGAAAAACCTTCATTTAGGCCCTCAAAATGGCCCTGGAAGTTAAAAACTCCTAAAAATAGTAAATTGCCAAAATTGCCAGAAAATTGTTTTGAACGAGTTGGAAAATGTGGGTGGCCACTGATATCCACCTGGATCAATCCTCCCTGCTTAGGAATAAATGTTCTCCATTTCATTGATTTCCCCCATCACATGAGGATATTTCTGTTGAATTTGACCCCGGGTGAGCCACTTGCCTTGGTGCAGGAGCTGCCCTGCTTTGATGACTCGATAAATTTGTATCATTTGTTGTCGAGTGCCCTTAATTTGTGTGTCCACAATATGATCATTGGATGCTTGTTTCATGTATTCGGGGTTGAGCTCTGTTGGTGTCAACTACTCTGTTATCTTTGAGGTGTCTAATAATGGTGGGAAACATGGTCGAAGGAGAGCCACGTTGAATATTGGGTGCAGGCCAAGGAAAGGGGGAATGTTGAGCTCAAAAGCATTGTCACACACAGCCTTGGTGACAGTGTATATCCCATAACGGAGTGGTTGAAGCTTCTTATGGGTCCCTTTAAGGCGTTCTTTCTACAAGTGCAACCAAACTTTGTCTCCCACTTGAAAATTATGTGGCACCCGATGTTGATCATGGCATTGCTTGTACTTGGCATTAAAATTTTGTAGAATATCCTGAACTTGTTGGCGGATGTGCTGGATCCACTCAATGAACAGAGTGGATTTATCAACTTCTAGTGGAGCAGGGGATGATTTAGTCAAGGTGGTCACCAGGGGTAGTGCAACATCCATGGGGACCAATGGTTGGAATCCCAACCCCACCCGAAAGGGGCTGTGGCCAGTTGAGCTATGCAGGGCTCGGTTGTAGCTATGTTGGACATAGGGAAGACTCTAATACCATGTGTGGGGGTGCTTTGAATTGTACATGCACATGATATGTACGATCATTCGATTGACGACCTTAGTTTGGCCATATTTTTGGGGGTGGAAGGCAGTGGATTTGGTGATCTTGGTATCCAGCAGTGACCAGAGGCTCGACCAGAATGTGTTGAGGAACCGACTGTCATGATCTGAGATAATGGTTTGTGGGATCCCAAAATGTACCCATACTCATTCAAAGAAGAGCTTGGCAGTGGATTTTGTTGTGATGTTCTTTTTGCAGGTGACTGGAATTGCCATCTTGGAAAAGCGATCAACAACCACAAAAACATAGTCATTTCCCCTCTTGGTGGATGGGAGGCTCGACATGTAGTCCACTGAGATGGATTCCCACATCCTGTTAGGAGTAGGTAGAGGGGTGTACATGCCATGTTTCTTAGTGGTCATTCTGGAAATAGCGCAAGAGGTGCAGGACCTGATATACTAGTCGACATCTTGTCGAAGTTTCAGCCAATAGAAATGTTTCTGCAATACTATCGTTGTCTTTTCAATGCCAAAGTGTCCTACCACCTGACTGTAGTGAGCTTCCCAAATAAAATTTGCGTTCTTGCTTGATGGAACACAGAGATGGACCAGATGACACAACAACCCGTCTTGAAGATGGAAATTAGCAACCATTGAGTTGGCACCCAACATTTGGTAGGTGGTGGAGAAGTTAGGGTTTGTCTCGTAGAGGTGAGGCCATTTGGAGGTCTCGTGGATGCAAGAGTCTAGCACCATGGTGAGTGTCGCGACTAGAGGTCGAATGAGGCAATCAACAACTTAGTTGGTACTTCATGTTTTATACTTGATGTTGAGGTGGAACTGTTGTAAGTAGGTGGACCACTTTTGATGGCGGTTATTTAGCAATTTTCCTTGGGTCTACATGAACTGTAGTGGTTTGTGATCAATGTGGATGATTGTCTCCTTCCAGAGAATGTAATGTCTCCACCGGCGGTAGGCTTTCACAATGGAGTATATTTATTTTTGGTAAGTAGGGTACTTATGAACAACATATGATAGTGTCTCACTATGATATGCCACAGGGTGGTCGTGTTGAGTGAGAACGATGCCCAGAGCATAGTCTGAAGCATATGTCTCGATCTCAAATGGATGTTGCAGGTTCAGTAATGAAATTACTAGGGACAAGCAAAAACTTTTCTTCAAGTCATTGAAGGCATGTTGTTGGGATAGTCCCCACACAAATTTCTCCTTACCGCCACCCCTGGTTACTTGGTTGAGGGCCCATGCGATATGAGAGAATTTCAACACGAACCTGCAACAGAAATTGGCGAGGCCCAAGAATCTCCGAAGTTCAGTGAGTGTGGTTGGGGCTGGCTAGTCATGGATGACCTGGATCTTGGTTGGATCCACATGCACACTATGCCAATCAATGATGTATCCTAAGTAATGGACCCTTTCCATGCCGAAGGAGAATTTTTCGAAGTTTTCATATAGTTTGTACTGCCGCAGGGTGTGCATAACCTGTTGAATATGTTGCAAGTGTTCCACCCAAGTATTGTTGTAGATGAGGATATCATCCAGATACACCACTACAAAAGTATTGGTGAAAGGTCGTAGGATATCTTCCATCATCCTCATAAAAGTTGTTGGAGCATTTTTCAAACCAAAGGGCATACCCAGCCATTCAAAAAGACCTTATTTTGACTTGAAGGTGGTCTTCCATACATCTGTCTGTTCTATTGGGACCTGGTGGTAGCCAGACTTCGGATCAATCTTACTAAAGTATTTCCCCCCCATGAGCTAATCACGGAGGTCGTCGATTCGGGGAATCGGGTACCGGTTTCGGACTTTGATTTTATTCAAGGCCCGATAATCAATGTAGAGTCGCTAGGTTCGATCTTTCTTCTGCACCAGCACGATTGGGCTCCCACAAGGCGATGAGATGGAAAGTATGTGCCCCTTGTGGAGAAGTTCTTGGATCTACCTCTTGATCTCCTTGTTTTCTAACATAGAGTGATGATAGACTGACCCATTGGGCAGCGGTGTGCCTGGGGTGGGATGTTTGACCTAGCAGTGCAGAGGTACCCTGGTAGGAGAGGAGAATATATCTAAGTATTCTTTCACGACCTTATCCAATTGCTTCTGTTATGTGGAGAGATCGGCCGCAAAGGCCCTAGATGTTGTTGTGATCTTTCGCTCACTCTTAGAGCGAATCACGAAGAAGACAAACTTCCTGGTCTGAGAGATGACCTTCATACATTGCTTGGAAGATATCAAGGAAATAGCACTAGGAGGGACTGCATCGGGTATCATGTAAAATATCCTGTTCAAAGTAATAATAACACTACAAGGCCTAGACTCATATACAACATGACGTTTCCATAAATAAGGTTGGCCCAAAATAACATTACAAAATTAGAGAGGAGAAACATCACAAAATACCTCATCTTTGAAGGGCTTGATGCCATATGAAAGTCAACATTGTTGGCTGACACGGAGATCGCTTCCTTGGCAGAGCCATCCAATAGTGTAGGGTTGTGGGTGTGGCGATGTCGGTAGGGCCATCCGCTTGATGACCTCTTCTGAGATGAGGTTATTCTAGCTACCGTTATCAATGATGAAGTGAAGCGGGGTGCCTTTTACCCACATCTATGAATGGAAGAGGAGATTGCCTTCTTCCGGCTCTTCTGGTTCACCAGGATGGAGCTTGGTGGTAGCAACAGTGGCAATAGGTTCCACGTCAATGAATCTTCTTCCCCTTCCTGGTTCTAACTCAGAGTCAGAACCCACATCTAATTCAGAGTCTTTCACTTCAACCACCAACGAATGCTTTGAGCGACAGTCAGCAGTGTTATGCCAAGGGCTCTTATGGAAGTCGTACCACTTCCCACTATCTTTCTTTGTCTTTCTGGTGTCCTTATTTGATGCGGCTTGGACTGGTTGTCCTGACACTATCCATATTTTCTCTGTCCTTTTTTTTCTGGGTTGGGGCCACCCCTTCCTGGATTTTTTTGTGCGGGGTTCCCAGGCCCAAATTACCGCATCCTTTGTTTGAGCTTCTGGTCGATTTTGACAGCATATCGGTAGGCCGCTCCCAAGGACGATATGTCCAGAAATTCCATTTCGGTTTGGATGTATCTATGCAGATCACCACGATATTTGAGCACCATATGTTGCTCTGAATATTTGATACCCAGCTTGGTGCGCAAGGTATGGAAGATATTTGTGAACTCTGGCACTTCTTGGTCTCGTTCTTGTCTTAGTGTGGTCCATTTGGTATACAAGTCATCATAACTTTTGACAGGGTAGTATTGTTCCTTAATAGCATCCCTGAAGGATTCCCAAGTGGTCACGACTGTAAATAATGACAGTTCCTCTGTTTCCTTTTTCTCATAGAAATTTTCCCACCAATCTTTGACATGGGGAACGACTTTGATGAATGTAAAAGTAATCTTTTCTCTATTCAAAAAGTTATGGATAGAAAAATAACCTTCTAGTAGATTCAACCACTTGTCTACAACATTTGCATCTATATGATCTTCAAATATAGGAATATCGAAGTTGATTTGTACCTTGAAGGGGTCGGCGCCTCCGTTCGAAGAAGATGTGTCGCCTGTTGGTAGCCGCCGAAGGATTTGCATGAAACTATCCATCATCTTGTTCCTCTGTTGCATGAGGGATTCCTTAAGAAACATTTTGAAAGGATATCATGTCCCATCATCTTTCTTTTCTCCTTCCATGAGAGGTCTCTTGGGTGTGTGAGATCTATTGTCCTCGAGAGAAACAAGCTCAAGACCCAATTCTTTGTACCCTGACCTCGTTGGGGACATGCATTAAGACGACAAGGAGAAGACCGCTCTGATACCACTGATCTATATTTTATGAGCATAACGAAATGAATATATATTATTAAAATATGCTTAACACAGAATAACAGAGAAACAATAAAACTGGTTTTCTATTCAATAAGGAAATAAGTTGAAACTGTAAAATGCAGCGGAAAACAAGCTTGATGGAATGGTGGCGGCTTATCTCTGAAAATAGATGTGACGGTTGCGCTCATTCGCAAGAAGATGATTAGAATGAGGCTCTGAAGGCCTTTTTACAATGTCAAAAACCCTAGAATCCAAAAACCTAACCCTAGGAGATGAAGCGCCAAAAGTCATGTGGGCCCCGTTTGGGTAAGTTAGTACATCAACTTCCCGGGATCGTAAATTTTGCATACGATCTCTGTTTTAGGCACATGATAGCCCATTGGAAAGGTATCATCGAGGAGATTCATTTTGGGGGCTCAATTAGAGAATTTGGATATCATTGAGAATATTGATCTCGGAAAACCTTCATTTAGGCTCTCAAAATGGCCCCAGAAGTTAAAAACTGCTAAAAATAATAAATTGCCAAAATTGCCAGAAAATTGTTTTGAGCGAGTTGGAAAAGGTGGGTGGCCACCGATATCCACCTGGATCACTACCCATCCTCCTGATCACCTTTAAAACCTTATGAATATCTTATTATACCCAAGACTGAGCTATCAAGAAAGATTTATTATTATTAAATAACTCAATGTGAGGGGTCATCAGAGTATTCAACATTGTCTTCAATGGAGTCAACCCTCCATCCAATGCCTCGACCAAGAGATCTGACGAGCCTTCAAAGGGATGGGGATTAATATATTATATTAAAATTATGCCCATGGGAAGCCAATGTTTTCAGGAGTGTGAGCTGGAATGGAAAGACTACGTCGTCAGAGGAGGATTTCAAGACTTACCACCTCCATTATCCAACCTTTCGATGACCAACCAATACAGAGCATGCAATATTTTAATATTTTATTTTGAAGACTATTTTAATATATTTGTTGGAAAACATGCACCATTGTTGGACTATTATTTTATATTATCATGGGAGTGAGCTAAAGGTTGGTCGATAGTTATATGAAGACTGACATCAGAACATTTTAATAAGACCTACCACATCCCTTGCCACGAGATCTAGAGGACTAGGATTATTTTAATATATTCTTTGGAGGGTTTGAATTTTTCAATTAGTTAATAATATTTTTTGGGAGAGTGTGCACCATCGAGAAAGGGGATTATTATATTAATTTTTTATCCTTTGTCATTGGAGAAGTTACCAAACTTACCACCCACTTTACCAAATACCCCGATGACCATGGAATTAATATGTTATTGGAAGATTAATTTAATATTTAATATTGGGAAGTGTGAACCCATCATAAATATTATTTTAATAGTATTCACAACCCACCAGGATTTGTATCGTCGGAAGATTCCAAGGGATAGGTGAGTCCACTGCAGTGGGTTGCATGCACCAACTTCTCCAACGACAACGAAGACTTGGGGTTGGGAAAAATTCAACATTAATTGAGACAACGAACACATGGGATTGAGGAATTTTATATAGTTCGATACATGTTAATAGTTTCACGAAGGTTGGGGAGGGGGGAGAGTATTTTATTATTTTATCAAATGCAGTATAAATAGATAAAAGACATCGAATAGAAGTTAACTTGCCAATAGGAGAAAAAAATTCACAAAAGTCAATTCCCTCTACCTAGGAATAACCTTTTGCTACTAACCGATCTTTGTATTTCTCCACTTTGTCTTATGCATTTAGCTTCTTCTTAAACATTCATTTGTTGCCAAAGGGATTTCTTCCAATCGGAAAATCCATTATATCCCAAGCCTCATTCTTGTCTAAGGTTGTCATTTCTTCAACCATGGCCTTTTTGCAGAGTTTTACATTCTCTTAATCCATTGCCTCCCTAACAGTTCTAGGATCATCATAAGTAATATACAAAGAAAAATTTGAACAAAAATTAGGGGGATTATACATTTCCAATTGCCTTTTTTCTTGAACCGATCTCCTCAATACTGGAGTATGAGGATCTTATTACTATTATTATTGTTCTTCTATAGAGTTTGATTCATCATCCTTCAAATCAAACTCTGTTTTCTCTAGTTTTTCATTCCTTGGTAGGACTTCATATTTGACAACATCTTTTATTTCTCTAAATACCACATATTAGCTATACACTATCACTTTAGTTTCTAGGTTCCAAAGCTTATAGACTTTCATACCATATTTATACCCAATAAAGATACACTTGTCAACCTTTTTATCTAGCTTACTCTTATTTTCTTTTGGAACGTGAGCATAGGCATCACAACCAAATACCCTGAGATGTGTGAGAGAGGGTTTCTTACCAATCCATACCTCAAGTGGAGTCTTATCATCCACTACCTCTGCCAAAAAATATTGTCCTAACTCGACACCACTGAGCATGCACCTTTCTTTTTCCATCGACATCTTGTTCATCTTTTCCGCAACTCCATTTTGTTGAGGTCTATATAGATTAGTATTTTGCCTTGCTATACCACACTTCTTACAGAATTCATCGAATTCATTTCCACAAAAATATCCACCATTATCCATCCTCAACACCTTAATTATTTTCTATGTTTGATTCTCCACAAGAGCCTTAAACTCTTTAAACCTGTCAAAGACTTCAGATTTCTTCCTAAGAAAATATATCCATATATTCATCGAAAAGTCATCTATAAATGAGACATAGTACACAGATTTTCCCAATGATGGAACCGACACATGTCCAAACACATCATTGTGCACCAACTGTAAAATTCCCTCTGCCCTCATTGCACCAGAGGGAAATCTTACCTCATTATGTTTCCCATATACATAATGTTCACATAAATCAAAATTCAGAAAGAATCTAGACACATCTTCAACCATACCTTTACCGTGTAGTAATCGAAGGCCCTTGTCTTCGATATACCCCAATCTTTGATGCCACAACATAGCCTTTTCTCTAGAGACTGTAGGAGTTTTTTCTTCTTTAGCCCCAATCTCATGAACAACAAAACTATTACACCCATCGCTAATAGTGAACTTCCTTGCAGCTTATACAGAGTTCCAAACCGAAATCCCTTCAGTAAAACCATTGCTCCTCGAACCATCCTGTAGGTTTCTTTCTCAAACATTTTTTTTACCCTTGCATCGTCCATTTTGTTTACATAAATCAAATTTCTGGACAATCTTGGGATGTGCAGAACATCGAGGAGTGTTATGTTCCTTCCATCCATGAGCTTCAACTTGAATTTTCCTTGTCCTATGATTTGGATGTCGAGTTATCACCTAGGAAAACATCACCTCCATCATACCTTTCATATTCACAAAACCACTCCCTATGGGGAGTCATATGAAATGAAGCGCTTGATTCAACCAGCCATGCCTCATGATCTGCATGTATGCGTGAAGAATCCAAGTACACATCCTCTCCTTTCGATGAGGTTTTTGCTTCTGTAGAAAGAACATCTTCATATCCCTTCCCCATCTCAACACTTTTGGATCTACATTACTTATTGTAGTGCCCTTATTTTTCACATCTCCATCATACCTTTACAAACTTTCCAAGAGATTTTGATCTACCCTTAGATTTTGATTTCTCACTTGAGGACTTAGATCTATTTCTTTCCTGGGAGCGTCATCTTGCAAATAATGCATATGTGCTCTATCCTTCCATGTTCTTCCACCTCATCTCCTCCGACAACAAGGATGAGACCACAACATCGAAACTTAAAGTAGTTGTATTACTACATATGGCCACAACCAGACTATCCCACGAGTCTGGTAAAGAGCACAGTAAAACCTGATAATTAATGCACTTGTCTTCATCAGAAATATTGATGTCAACATATAATAGTTGACCTACCACAATATTGAAGGTGTTCTTATGCTCTATCCCGAGTCTCCATCTTTCATTCTCGGGTTGCAACTTCTTCGAGAAGAGTTTGTTTACCAGGGACTTGGATTGATAGAAAGTCCCCAACATCATAATGCTGCCTTTGTTGTAGCTTCCCCTTACACATTCGGTAATAATATTGAATCGAGGCACAAGCGGATTATGCTCTTTGCTTAATGATCCAACTTTTTGAGTCTTTGTTGGCGTTCTTGTGATGCATTTATGTATCCATTTTGATCCAATGCGATCCACTAATCTTTGTCCTGTATATTTCATCTTGGACTTCCACAACTCAAAACTTTTCCCATTAGAATTCTCGATATCCATTTTTGAACTACTCTCCATTTATTTTCTGAAGAATCAATCTGTAAATCTTCAACCTTATAACAAGGCTTATCACAAATAGGCAAACCCTTGTACTTAAAGTCCTAGGTAGTAACCATTGCTATGATACCAAATGTAGATTTTAGCTTGTACAATTAATTCTTGCAAATATGTTCTTAATAAAAAAAAATACAATAACACACATTTTACAAAATAGATATCACCAAAATAGTAAAAAAATGGCTTCGAATTACAATACTAAATAAAATTGAACTCAAAATGATTTCAATTGCTTCTTTCACTAAATAAAAGATATGTATTCAAAATGCAACAAAACAACATAAATAAAAGATACGTATTCAAAATGTTCACTTGTAGTCTCTTTCTTTATGTCTTTTGCTTAGAGAAATGTAATAATGAGTAGGGTTTATTGCCGTACAAATAATTATGCATTACTCTATATACAAAATGTTATGTAAAATTTACTAGATCCGTGTTAATTGACGAATTAAAAATTTTAAGTTTTGTTTAAATAGCGAATTTTCACTATTTTAAAAAATTATAATTAACATTGAATTTTCAAATAAAAACAATTATAAAACATTCAATTTTTATATTGCAAATTGTATTATATAGATGAATGAAGATAAAAACACAATTTTCTAATTAGTTTTTCCAAAAATATTTTATAACATTTAAAAATATATATATAAAGTTTTATTTTGATTTTAAAATGTTATGTAAAAATTACTAGAACCGTGTTAATTGACGAATTAAAAATTTTAAGTTTTTGTTTTAACATGAAAACAACTTTCATATTTTAAAATATGTATAATTAACATTGAATTTTCAAATAAAAACAATTATAAAACATTTTATATTGCAAATTTTATTATATAGATGAATGAAGATAAAAGCACAATTTTCTAATTAGTTTTTTCAAAAGTATTTTATAACATTTAAATATTTATTTTGATTTAAGTTTTTAGATTTTTGAATTATTAAAATGGATTAATGATCAAAGGTCTTCAAGTTTTATGGTTTTATTAGAAAACATAATTTAATTTAATTCAATTGGTAGGTATAATCACGAAAACCAACTAAGAATCTTCAAGGATTTTGTTCCAATATGGGTATGGTGATATCTTGATAAGACTAACAAGGTCATGATTATTAAATCAATAAGATCCTTATGATACCTTTGTATATGACAACAACAACTTGGAGGAAGTGAATTCATACAAATATCTTGGAATTGATATTCACCACAAGCAATTGGAATTATAGCATTGAAAATGTGGGGATGGAAACATTATGGGCTTGAAAACAATTGTAAATCATTGGAACAGGTTGGGATGAAGAAACTCCTCTTTGAGACTCTTGTTACACTGTTATTCTTTATGGATATTGAAGTATGGGTAGTATCTCTCGTGAACTACGGAAGGAAAGATAGAGCAAATACAAAATTTTTTTATAACCTATAATCTCAAAATTAAAGGAAATAAGCCTTATCCCACCCTCCTAAGTAGAGCTGGCCTCTCTCCCATTGAGCATGGCTATGACTAGATACCTAGTATATAAGAACAAGTTAAACAACATGGAAGACAAGAGCTGCTCTAAAAATTGCTTCCAAATCAAATCATAACCACCATCGAGCTCAAAGCGAGGATGTATAAAGACACCCTTCAATCTTGGCTAAACTATTGAGAATAATGGAAGAAACCATTTTTTTTTTTTTAATAGTATCTTTATTAAAAAAATGTCAAATCAAATTTAAGGAAAAATGTGGTGTGATAAAGAGTTAGAGGAAAAGGAAAATTAAGGTATTATGAATCTTAATCCAACCTAATCTAGAAGATCAAAATTATCTATCTGTTTGTCAAGTGTAAAGAAAAATAAAAGCATTGCTAAGATAAGAACAAATTCTCCCACGAGCTCCATAGTGAAGCTGAGCATTGGTCAATTCCTAAGATGCCATGGGATGAAAAGTGCGTCACTTTGTGACCTTAGAAGGTTGAAGATGAAAACACTTTCTCTTAGATTGTCCGATATACCCATATTAGATCTCATTTTCAAAATATTGATCACACTACTAGATTGAGCCTATACCCATATTAGATATCATCTTCAAAATATTGATCACACTACCAACCTCCCTAACCTCTTAACTCAGCAAAAGTATGGTGATCTTGGAAACCTTCTCTTAATGCTTTTCGAGCACAGAAACAAAATTCTAGAGAATCACAAGTAATCACTTACCCTCTTAAGGTCCGATAGACCAATTAGGTCTTAGTGGACGTTAATCATCATCATCATCATAATAATTCTTATTAAATATGAAACTTTGAACAAAATTCATTGAAAAAACTATTTACAATTTTTTTACTATTCTTCAATAAATGAATGACATTATAGAAATAATTATAAAATTTTATTTTTTTAATTAAATGATTTGAATCTTTTTAATTTTATCTTTTTTAATTAAATGATTTGAATCTTTTTAAAATGGGTTAATTTTGTCCCCGAGGTGTAGGACAGGTGACGGAGTGTGTTGTTAAGCCACTCCGTGTTGAAAAGTCACCGATTTGAAACCTGCGGGGACAAAAAATCCAACCATGGTAAGGGTTGGTGTGGCTCAGGCCGCGTGCGATCTCCGGGTGATTTTGACGGCTTAGATACCCCTGAGTCACGGTTTCCCAATGCCAAAAAGGTTCGGATCAATGAAAAAAAAAATGGATTAATTTTTTTAATTAAATGATTTAAATCTTTTTAACTTTATTTTTTTTTAATTAAATGATTTGAATCTTTTTAAAATGGGTTAATGATCAAAAGTCCTTTTAAAATCTATTAATGGTCAATTGTCCTATTAAAAAACTAATGGTCAAATGTCCCAATAAAAAACATTATTTGATTGATAGGTGTAATAATTCCTATAAATATGGACATTCAAAAATTCTTTAATAAATGATATTAGAGAAATAATTATAATTCTAACTCTAACATCTAGGTACTTTGTTATCTAGTGATTTTCTTACACAAAAATAATAATACACTCTAAAATATTCAACTCAATATCATGTAGCAGAAGCATAAATTAGAAAACCAAATCAAGCACACATGAGCACCAGAATTTTTGGGTAAATACCCCTGAAAAAACCCTGTACGGAAAACCAGTGTTGAGAATGATTTTATTATGCTAAAATCAGGGCTTCCATAACAGGGAGAATAGTCCACTGAGAGAAATACAAGTGCGGACTAACCTGGCAAGGGTTGACTTGTTGTACAATCAATTATGGCACACTTTTCTAGGCATCTGTGATTGTTTCTTCCGTGACCCGCAAATATCTGATACTTTCCCCACTGTGACCCGCGAATGTCCACAACTATCTCCACTGTGACCCACAGATGTGTACGGAAAAACTGTATGAAAAGCTTTGTACGCTCCACCACTCTCATGTGGCTTCCTTCTATTAAAATCCACCTGTGTATGCCTCTGTTCTTTCTTTTCCTTGACCTATATGATCTCTAGATGAAGGTTCTTATTCACCTATCCAAGATCTTGAACCGCAGTCCTTCGTAATCCAATACTCAGTGTCCACTCCCTCAACATCTGTCAAGTGTAAGAAAAAGTCCTTATTTGCTTCTACACTCTCAAATGATTCCACAATAGCAAAAGTCTTTCTTTGCTATCTCTGTGTGAATGTGTCTTTCTCCTTCTCCTAGCTTTGCTTTTATAATCATGAGTTACAATCTATTTCTAATCTCCAAAGTGATCTAGATTACTTCTCACATTCACTTTTAGATTTAAATTACATGTTGCATGTTAAGTACTTTTAGTATGTTTCATAAATAATTCAATTAACTAATTACATAATTAATTAATAAAAACAATTTATTTTAATAATTCATTTAATTAAAGTAAATTCAAAAGAAAAAGGCTTTGAACGATTTCCACACATCTAGACATATAGACCTGTGCAGATATAAGTGTCTGATACTACCACTAACATCAACAACCTTATATTTTTTTAATTAAATGATTTGAATCTTTTTAACTTTATCTTTTTTAATTAAATGATTTGAACTTTTTAAAATAGGTTAATGATCAAAGGTATCTTTAAAATCGGCTAATGGATAATGTTCAAATGTCCCAATAAAAAACACTATTTATTAGTTGATAGGTATAATAATTCCTATTAAATATGGACATTTGAATTAAGAGGATCATTTAAAAACTTTTAAGAATTTTAACTTTTGAACAAAACTCTTAATTCCTATTAAGAAGACCTCCTTTCATCAAATCTTCTTGTTATGAATTTTGACCTTTGAACAAAATTCCTATTTAAGAAATACATATGAATTTTGACTTTTAAACAAAATTCTAAAATCCTTATATGAATTTTGAATTTTGAATACAATTTTAAATAATCTTTAAACAAAATTTTTACATGGAAGAATTTTAACATAAAAATGATTATGTTAATTTACTTTAAAAAGTAATTATTTTTATATAATATTAAAAAATATATAATAATAATAATTTATATAATCCTACTCGTAATTGAATGGATGGAGGAGGAGGTATGCAAAAACCCTAGTCGCAGGATGTGACGAGGCTCCCACTCATATGCCCTACGGCTCTGCCTCCCCTTGTGTTGTAGTTAGTCTGTCATCATTTTTCTTTGTTAGACAACCGGTGGGAAGTTGTCTTTTTCCTCAGGTGTGATGGAAAGGGAAGGGGAAAAACTAGACTTTTATGGTGATATCGTGGACTACAACGGAGATCTCTCGGACAAGAAGCCATTTTGGTGTGTGTTGGGTTGATAATACTTCGCACCTGACTCGGGTCATTTGCCTATTGTTGTCGAGATGGGGGAGGCTCAGGTGACAATAATAGTTTCCAAGCCTAGCTCTCAAGTATGTGATTTTCCTAGTGGGGCCTTTCTTCTTTCTCAGAACCATCCTTCTTGTGCACCAGCCCCAGCCTTGGGCCCCCAAGCAGCTCCCTCGGGAAGTTTTTTTCCCTCCCCTCCTAGGAATCTATCAGATCTGTTTCATTCAGAGGTGTGGAGGTTGGATGTGGGATTTCTTATGGAAGAACCATTTGAGGGACTCTACCAAAACAACCCTCCTTTTACTGATTTGTTGAAGGCCTCGGGTTTGTTAGGAAGCAACGACGCTAGACTAGACTTCTCGCGTCTGGAATAGTCTTCACCTTAAGCGGCTTGTGATTACTTCTAGGAGGGAATCCCAACAGAGTCAGAGTTGGGTAAGTATTTTTCTTTGATCTGGAAAATTTCAATGTTTCACCTCCCTTATCGACAAATCAGGCTCCTGGTGAGGAGGGTTCAAACCACGAGTCTTCTTTGCCCACGAGGCCTTAGGAGGGTAGTCGGAGGAAGAAACTCCAGGGTGCTCTAGGGGATAAGTCAGTGGTCAAAAAACAAAAAACACAGGCTGAAATAAAACTAGCCACTCATCCTCAAAAGTTGTCCCTAAGGGATGACATTATGCTTCCTAAGGTTCCGGACACGGTGAAAAGGGCGGTGGTGGATCGAGCAAATGATCGCCATCTTGGAATCAACTCGTTGAGTGACTGGGTAAAAAAATCTTGGACGTGCTTGTTGATTTCTTTTCCCTCGGTCCACTTATTATCCAAACGTTGGTTCATGTTAAAATTTCAAAGCACAATAGATGTATCCAAGGTTCTGAAAGCTCCATGGTGCATAGACTTGACATCGTTGCTTCTCAAGGGATGGACAATGTTCTTCGATGCCAGTCATGAAATAATCAACAAACTCTCGATTTGGGTCCAATTTTCGGGTCTACCACCTGAATTGTGGACGACGAAGGGTTTCAAAAGTATAGGGAATGCATTTGGCACCTATATGGACGCAGCCATGTCCTTCATCTCCACTGGAAGGATGTTGATGGCATGTATTCTTGTCTCTCTAAATTTCAGGAAAGGTCTCTCGGGGGAAATTGAACTGACTTGGGGAAATACAGTCTTTATGCAAATACTGGATTGTGAGGGCATCTCATTCAAATTCCACATGTGCCATAAGCAAAGTCACAGGGCCACCGAGTGAACCCTACCCATGAATCATAAGAGGAAAGACATTACAGGGGAGAGGAACAAGAAGAAAGGCGCTTTGTTGATTGGGGAGGCTTCATCCAATAATTCTTCAAAGCAAGGTAGGTAAGAGTTTGACAATTGTGGAGCTATGGCACAAAGTAATAAGGAGGATTCATTGCACCAGAACACAACCATCTCCACTTATTTGGGCTCAGGGTCGAGATCAAATAGAGGATCTCTAGCGTCATCTGAAGCCACTGTGAGAATGATTCAGAAGGGAATCGTGACACATTTGGGTATGACCCCATGGTCCCCTCCTTTAAATTTTATGTTTCAATATTTATCTCTTATGGGAAAAAACTGGGGAGGAACTATGAAGAATATTCCTTTTTCCCTGGATTCATCCATTGTTTACTACTCCTATCCTTCAGATTCACCTCTGGCACAAATTTTCTTAGTCCATGCCTCTGTCCCTATCCTTTCCTACCCATCTAGACTAAGCCAAGACTCCTCAAAATTATTAGAGGAAGACATAGTGCTCTACCAGTTGAGAAATTGACTCATTCCAACTTCAGGGAAGTAAAATATTACGCTGGAGGGGTTGGGGTCAAATCCTCTGCCTT
>SNQJ01S0017752.1:36390-49440 GCA_010110895.2 Picea sitchensis
CCCCGGAGGGGGGTGCAAAATGAAAGTACTCTCGTTCAACTGCAGGGGACACCTGATCCCATCGAAGAAAATTTCCCTCCATAGGTTGGTGGAGTCTACTCAGTCAAATATTTTGATGCTTCAGGAGATCCTAGGTGATGCAATCTTGGTTGTCCTGTAGAAACTTTTTAAAGGATGGAATTTCATTGGTTTGGTTGCAAAAGGCTGATCGAGGGGATTGGCCATGGGATGGTTGTCAAGATCTATCAAGACCGTAAACTCTTGGGGTTTTGTTTCAGGGTTGGGCATGATTGTTAGTGTGGAAGACATTCGAAGTAATTTCACGATCTTAAATGTTTATGGCCCCTCCCAAGATTGCAAATAGTTCTGGGACAACCTTTTCGTCAAGTCTTTTACAAAGGAAAGAAACCTCATCCTTGGGGGAGATCTAAATTTCTCCCTGGGAGTTGTAGAGTCCTGGGGTCAAAGGGCCCATGCAGATGCACAGTCGAACTATTTCAGCCACACACTAGGAGATTCAGTTTTATTAAACATATCTCCCACAAAGCTTTGACTAACTTGGAGAAACAAGAAAATGGGGGAAGAATACATTGCAAAAAGGTTAGATCGCTTTCTCATTTCTGCAAACATGGTGGAGTTCCTTCTTTTCTTCAGACAATGGGTGGGATCAGAAGGTGATTCCGATCACCACCCAATCTTTCTGGAAGTTGCAAGTTGTTATCACATATAGTTGTCAAGGGCAGCAGGTCGTCCAAGTTCGTGGATTCCACAAGAAGCGTCCGAGCGCAGCATGCAGAGCAGCTCATTTCGGGCTTAAAATACAAACAGACAGGTTGAATTTTGTCAGCGGTGGAGATTCCAGGAGCATTCCAGATTAACGGCCCTTGGGTATTTGGGATTTCAAAATTGCACAAAGTATAGCGCCATGAGAAAGGCCGAAGTCCCGAAGCAGATCTCGTTCGTCGATTCGAAAAGGGAAGATCTGATCCATTGATCTGAAGAGGGAAGATTTGAGCCATTGATCGTAAATCCTCACCCAAGATCACAAGATAGATGGCCACAGCGCATTGTCGGGACCCGACATGCTCGGGCGATAATTTTCTTGAGCGGTCCTGCAATTGAAGTCGTGGTTTAGAAAAAGTAATACATGGAAAAAAGTGGTGGATTGCGGGCTCAAAAGCGGTGTGAACCCGAACCACCTTTGAGTAGTCCCGCAATCGCGTGTTTATATAGCATCTTATCCGAGAGCAGCGTGTGGCTGCCCCCTGGGAATTAAGTCGTGTTTCAATCCCGAGAAAAGGTAGTTAATAAAGTGAGGCGACAGTTGAGACCTCGTCTCACCCCATAAATGAAAAACATGCAGAGAGCGGACGTAAAGGCAGACTGTCAATCCGAAGATTCCTTATGGACAAATTTTCCTGTAAAGCACATAATTGTGCCTCACTTGCATCTGACATGAGGAGGCCTGCACAATCTGACAGAGCAGGTGCCAACTGAAAACGTTAATGCGGTGGTCCGATCACACTCTTGGTGGTTGCAACATTTTTAGTATATATAGCAAGTTTTGATATTTTGTTAAGGTCTTTGATTGAGCAGAACTCCCATCTGTAATGTTTATTCTGCCAGAGTTGTTCTCTGGTTATGTAATCAATTTGAGACTTTCATGTTAATAGAAGTCAGTTTCCTACTCCTTTCGTTTTGTCTGTAAAAATTGTTTGAAACACTCGGGTATGGAGGATCCAGCCGATGATTGTTATGTGGTTATAATGGAGGTTTGATTATAGTTGCATCATCGTCGGTTTCACTCATTTCTCTGTGTTGTATTTTCCCTCTTACACTGGATAGATCGAGCATGGAGGATCCAGTCGAGTTGTTGCAGTCGCAGGATGATGGAGGTTTGATCATCATGTTGTTGTAATTGTGTTGCTTGCAACATATTTCAGTGTCTGGAGCTTGAGCTCAAGACCGCTCTTGAGTTCAATTTTTTAATCTCCGGGTTGTTGGAAGGCCAGATGCCCATAGGAGTCTCATTCACCTTTCTCACTAAGTCTTCCCTCTTCTCTCGCTTTAACTCAATTTCCTGACTGAAGTTAATGTGGCTCTCACATCCCTGTGCATTCCCTGTCCATTCCTGTGTTGAACATCATTCAGATTATGAGTTTTTTCCATTGACCTTCATTCATACAAACCAACATCCATCATAAAAACTCTGATGGGTATCGAGCTTGCCTTTTCTGCAATCTGAAGGTGAATTTTGGTGCTAACATTTATGGCATTGTTGCCAGGGAATGAATTGAAGACCTTTCCTTGGGTAGAACGACAACGAACTTATGATTCTGAAGGTGCATCAGATATCAGAACCTTTGAAGATTGTGCTTGCACTTAGCGACTCCACTGTTTCAGTGTGGTTGCCTCTGGTTACAGCTACAGCCCCCTGGGAGAACACAACGATCATATCTGCTCTTTGATGGTGAACAAAGACCAGACACACTCGTTCTGCATATCTTTCACCTGGCGACTCCATGGTTAAAGAATCGATTGGCGACTCCACTAGTCTGAAATGGAAAAAATCATGGCTCGGAGGTTTCCTCCTTTTAATTTTTCTGTTGTTCATGGTTTTCCTAATGTTGTCCCTACTGTGGATGAATGGGGTGATTATTTGCCCATATTTAGAGAGCATAAAGAGGACAATCCTGCTCAACATCTTCGTAAGTTTCATGAACTCATGCATCAATGGGAGATACATCATGAGGATGTATTATTAAAAATGTTTATGATATCATTAGCAGGAGATGCTCGTGATTGGTATCATTCCTTACCCCCTGCGAACATTTCCTCCCTGAGAGAATTTCATGCAGTTTTCAATAAGCACTGTCAAAAGTTTTATTCCTCTGAGTTTATTTGTCATAATTGTTGTGAGAAATATGAGACCATGATCAAGATATGGTTGTGTCTAATGATGACCATGAGGAGGAAGAAGATGCTTTCGGTAGGCTGATGGAGCTGGTAAAATCACTCTCTGTCGAGATAGAAAGATTCAAATTTGAGGAAAGCATAGAGGATTTTCCAGTCCTTGAAGCAGATGTTCTTGGCAGCTCTACTGAAGACGATGATGAAGATTTCATAGTTGTAGAGGCCTTGCATTTTTCTCTTGATGTGCCTGATGTTTCAAGCTTTGATGATTATTCGGATGAGGAGCAACAGAGCTCTACATCACAATTTGTTGACCTGGGGAGCAGCCAGTCTGTACATGACAACTATGAATCAAATTATCAGCTGGATATGCAGGATTTCCAAGAACAAACTACAGAGTCCCATCCTTTGTTCGTTGAAGAAAAATATTGTGAGGAAATCAGCCATCACTGGCCCGCAGAAGACGCTGAGCAGCGGATCGAAGAGCAAGGATTTCCCACGGGTCTTGTTTATGATGATTATGAATCCGACCCTTGGGAGAGCCATGAAGAAGAAAAGGAGCAGCAGGAGGAGCAGTTTATCTCCTGTCCAGAGCCTATAAGTGAGAAGCCATCGTCTGAGGTCAGTGAACTTGCATCATTTTCTCATCCACCTGTGCCTCCCAGAGATATTCAGCGATGTGTGAGTAGCTGTGTGACAGAACAGGTTGCATGTTATAAATTTTCTGGAGTTTGTCACTTGGACTATGAGCCTGTGAAGGAATACATGGAGTTGTATTTCCTTCATGTTTTGAAGCCGCTCAGCTTTATCCTAACCTCAACATTAAGAGGAAAGCTGAAGGATGTAACCGCTCTGCTGTCACAGTTGCATCATCTATTACTAATCACGGATAGAGTGAAGGAGCTTCCAGTTAGGAAGTTACTTGGATGGTTATGGTGGAAGTTTTCTTTCACTTAGCACTATGTAAAAAATCAATTAGTATAGGAATGTACATAAATAAGGTCCTTCGGAGCCCATGTATTTTTCTTTCGTTTTTAAGATAGTGTGTTTGTCGGCCTTTAATCCTCAGCGAGATGTTTTTTGAGCATGACTCCATAGCCCAATGCAGAAGGAGACTAGAACTACTTGTTCTTGGAAGCTCGCAGGGAGCATGCCATCCCCTATGGAGCCAAATGTTATCACATATAGTTATCAAGGGCATCAGGTCGTCCAAGTTTGTGGTCTGCACAGGAAGCGTCTAAGCGCAGCGTGTAGAGCAACTCATTTCGGGCTTAAAATACAAACAAACATGTTGAATTTTGTCAGCGGTGGAGATTCCAGGAGCATTACATATTAACAGCCTCGGGGTATTCGGGATTTCAAAATTGCACAAAGTATAACGCCATGAGAAAGCCCGAAGCCGAAGTCCCAAAGCAGATCTCGACCGTCGGTTCGAAAAGGGAAGAACGGATCCATTGATCTAAAGAGGGAATATTTGCACCGTTGATTGTAAATTCTCGCCCAAGATCACAAGATCGAAGACAATAGCCCATTGCGGGGACGCGATTTACTCGAGCGATAATTTTCTTGAGCGGTCCCGCAATTGAAGCCGTGGTTTGGAAAAAATAATACGTGGAAAAAGGTGGTGGATTGCGAGCTCAAAAGCGATGTGAACCCAAACTACTTTTGAGCGGCCTCGCAATCGCGTGTTTATATAGTGTCCTATCCTAGAGCAGTGTGTGATCGCCCCCTGGGCATTAAGTCGTGTTTCAATCTCGTTTAAAGGTAGTTAATGAAGTGAGGTGGCAGTTGAGACCTCGTCTCACCCCATAAATGGAAAACATACAGAGAGCGGTCGTAAAGGCACACTGTCAATCCGAAGCTTCCTTATGGACAGATTTCCCTATAAAGCACATAATTGTGCCTGGCTCGCATCTGACATGAGGAGGCTTGCACAATCTGACAGAGCAGGTGTCGACTGAAAACGTTAATGCGGTGGTCCAATCACACTCCTGGTGATTGCAACATTTTTAGTATATATAGGCAGTTTCGATATTTTGTTAAGGGCTTTGGTTGAGCAGAGCGCCCATCTGTAATGTTTATTCTGCCAAAGTTGTTCTCTGGTTATGTAATTGATTTGAGACTTTCATGTTAATAAAATTCAGTTTCCTGTTCCTTTCGTTTTGTCTGTAAAAATTGTTTGAAACACTCGAGTATGGAGGATCCACCAGAGGATTGTTATGTGGTTATAATGGAGGTTTGATTATAGTTGCATCGTGGTTGCTTTCACTCATTTCCTTGTGTTGCATTTTCCCTCTTACACTGGATAGCTCGAGCATGGAGGATCCAGTCAAGTTGTTGCAGTTGCAGGATGATGAAGATTTGATCTCATGTTGTTGTAACTGTGTTGCTTGCAACATATTTTAGTGTCTGGAGCTTGAGCTCAAGATTGCTCTTGAGTTCGAGCTTTTCATCTCCAAGCTATTGGAAGGTCGAATGCCCATAGCAGTCTCGTTTACCTTTCTCACTAAGTCTTCCCTCTACTCTCGTTTTAACTCAATTTCCTGACTGAAGTTAATGTGGCCCTCACATCCCTGTGCATTTTCTATCCAGTCCTGTGTTGAACATCATTCAGATTATGAGTTTTGTCCATTGACCTTCATCCATACAAACCAACATCCACCATAAAAACTCAGATGGGTATCGGGCTTTCCTTTTCTGCAATCTGAAGGCGACTTCCGGTGCTAACACAAGCAACACAAGGAAACCAACAATCCCTTTCAAATTCAATTTAGCTTGGTTAAAGGAGGAGGAATTCATAAACCTCGTAAAGGGGCTATGGAATCCCATTAATCAGGAAGATCGGGCACCAGTTCAGTTTGCTCAAAATTAAAAAAAATTAAAAAAGGCCACGATTGAATGGGTTAGAAAAAAGAAGCGGTTGGACGAGCTTGAGCTTATTAACCTAGAAGCAAAATTACAATCAATATACGACACAAAGGATGGAGGTTTCTCATCCCCTGAAACCAAAGAGGCCTTATTAATTTTAGAAAAGAAAAGAAGGCAACTTCTAGAATCAAGAGAAGCAGAGTGGAGGTTAAAGAGTAGAGCACTTTGGATACAAAATGAAGATGAGAACACAAAATTCTTCCAGGCTTATGCAAAGGGGAGGAAGATGGCAAATACTATTTGGAGCCTTAAGGATTCCTCTAGTAAACAATTTACATCTTTTAAGGATTTGGCACAACTGGGCTCTCAACATTTTAAAAATTTATTCACAGCTGAAGGAATAGTCATAATTGATGTTATTCTACAAATGGATGTATTATTCCCAAGGTTTGTAGAAGAGGAAGATAATAGGACTCTTATGGAGGAAGTCTCTAAAATATAACTTAAAGAGGTACTACATAGTTTTAAAAAAAACAAGGGTTCAGGCTCGGACGAGTGGACAATGGACTTCTTTGTGGGTCTTTACAACCTCATTGGGAAGGATATTCTAAAGGTTGTTGAAGAATCTCGAAGAAACGGTTATATTCATCCTCCGCTAAATGCAACCATCATTGTCATTATTCCCAAAAAGGATGATCCACAAAACCTAGAAAAATTCAAAGAAATCTCTCTATGTAACTGTGTTTATAAGGTGATAGCCAAAATCATCAGTAGAAAACTAATTTTTTTTCTTTCAAAATCCATTTCACAGGAGCAGTTTGGTTTTTTGGAAGGTAGACAGACCCATGAAGCTATTGGAGTAACACAAGAGGCCTTACATAGTATCAAAACCCAGAAATTAAAAGGGGCAGTACTCAAGATAGACCTCTCAAAAGCATATGATAGAGTCATTTGGATTTATTTGAGGATGCTACTAACCCATTTGGGTTTTGAACTCCCCTTTATAAATTAGATCATGTGATGTATTTCAACAATGTCATTTGTTGTCCTAATAAATGGTTATGCCTCGTCCTTCTTCTCAGCTAAAAGAGGACCAAGGAAAGGTTGTCCCTTGTCACCTCCTCTTTTTTGTTGGTGGAAGAATGGCTCAATAGGGCCATTAATGAAGCTAAAATCAGAGGGGATTTTTTTGGTGTCTCCTTTTCTCCAACCCTAAGGCTTTCACATCTTCTCTTTGTGGATGATGTCCTGATCTTTTGCAGTGGCCGAAGACGTTATGCAAAGAAGTTAAGATCTATCTTAAACCTCTTTCGTCATGTTACAGGTATGCAAATAAATGGACAAAAATCCACTTTGTCAACACACCTCATGGAGGAAGAGGAGGTAGGAGCCTACAAGGAATTTTTTCTTTTTGAGTCAAAGCCTTTTGATGAAGGTTTGAAGTATCTTGGCTTTCATATAAAACCCAACTAGTACGAAAAGAAGGATTGGGACTAGCTTGTAGCTAAGCTAAGCTAGAAAGGAGACTAAAGTCATGGAGCTTCCACTGGTTATCCAAAGCAAGGAGATCGGTCTTAATCAAGTCAGTGTTGGAAGCAACCCCGGTATATTGGATCTCTCTGGCATGGGTCCCAAAATGAACGTTGGAGAGAATCAAGAGAATATGCTTTAGATTTTTATGGGCAGGTCAAAAGGAACATTTTGTTATGCCTTGGATCAAATGGAAAACGTTGGCAGCCGAAAGCTATTGGGGGGTGGGGGCTGAAAAATATTCACCGATTTTCCAAAGCCCTAGCAACCAAAGTAGGATGGAGACTAATTACCACAAAAAGTCTCTGGACTAAGGTGGTCACCCAAAAATATATTTGCTTGAATTCAATGGAGTGGATCGGAGGGCCCATAAAGGAAGGGCAAAATTGCACGATTATTTGGAAATCCCTCTTAAAGTATTTCTCAGTGGTCGGGCAAAGACTGGCTTGGAGGGTGGGAAGAGGTACAAAATTCAAAATTGGGCAAGATCCCTAGTTAGACAGTGATGGGGCACACCTACTTGCCCAACCACTAATTGATATCCTCCACGAACGAGGTCTCTATCACTTGGCCCATATCTCCGACAAAATTAGAACTGCGATGTGGGGACAAGAATGGAAAAGGGTTTTACAATTGGGTCTAGGTGAAGAATTTATAGTGGAATGGAATGACTATATCAGAGTTCTCAAAACAGGGCACATCCAGATAACAGGAACTAGTATGGCAACACAATATCCATGGGATTTATACGCCAAAAGCAAGCTACATACAAATAAACATTGATATCCTCCAACAAGAACCTTCTTGGTGGTGGAAAGGGATCTAGAAATAAAGTGTCCTTTAAAAGCCCGTCTTTTCATGTGGTGTCTGATAAAAAATAAGGTGCCAACTTGGGACAAAATGAAGCATAGAGGCCTACGCTTGATATCCTCCAACAAGAACCTTCTTGGTGGTGGAAAGGGATCTAGAAATAAAGTGTCCTTTAAAAGCCCGTCTTTTCATGTGGTGTCTGATAAAAAATAAGGTGCCAACTTGGGACAAAATGAAGCATAGAGGCCTACGCAACTTGACTACTCTTTGGTCATTGTTGTCCATATATTTGAAACTTTGGTCATTTTTGTTCATATATTTGAAACAAAGGTCATTGGTCATTTATGTGAATGTATAAAGCAACACTACCCTTGATAGGGGATTTTGATACTTTGGGAGGAAAGAATAATAATAATTTATATAATATTAAAAAACTATATAATAATCATTATTATTATTATAAAATGATAATAATACTTACTATCATAATTAATCAGAAAGAAAAAAAAAATTGTTTGATTATCTTGTTATGTTTGCTTCTAAATAGACAAGAGAATAGTTCTCGGAAGTGTGCATTTGTTTAAGGTGAATATATATATATATATATATATATATATATAAACCTTAAAAGTATTTACATGCATATGTTTCACCTTCATCACCTTCAATTTTACCCCAATCGACGACCGTTGAGTGAAGTGCAATTACAAATACACACCATTCGCCAATTGCCTACCATCGTGAGGTGATAGTACTGCAATTGCACGACGTCACTCGCTTAAAACCTACTAGCCAGAAAATTGTAAGCCTTATGAGCATCTCTCCTCGCTGAGAGAACACCATATTAATAAATACAAAGTGTACGCCTCATCAATCCAAGCAAAGGGCACTATATTGCACTGATAAAATCATAGCCTCAACATATGCCTTCAGCAGCTAAAAATCAAGCACGTGCCAATCTCTCTATTTCCTCCTCGGAAGACAGGATTCATCAAATGGCTTATAGAGAGGGCACACAGTCAACCCAAACACCAGAAAAACGCAGGAAAATAGATCATGGATTGATTGACTCCAGATTATATGTCAAAGGAGAACCTTGCAATCAATAGACCACCAGGTAGCAAAACAGCAGCATCGACTACAACAGCCTACATGCAAAAATCTAGGATTTTAGCTCAAGCCATGCAGAGTATTTGGAAATACTATGAAGAGTTGCAAGTCCTGGCAACTAAACAGCATTTTTGGCTACGGTGGGTCTTAATTTTGGGAAATTATATAAAATTGGCTCAAATTCAAGTAAAAGCCATAAAAGCCATGCGATTTCAAGTAAAGAACCGCCAGTATTCACCAAGTTGGGCACTTGGGGAAGTTGTGTGGTCACTAGTTCAACCTATAGAACTCTCTAAAAGATTGCATAGGCGTGCAACTGTGAAAAAGAAATATATATAAGTGTGCTGTTTGAAACATTCTACCAACTAGTCATCTCAAATACCAACCAAAATATCAACCTAAACCTTAAATATAAAATGATATGAGCTGCAATGCTCAGTTTTTTATGGAATATATGTAATGAAGCATCTCATGGAAAAACTTCCTCTTTAAAATATAAAAGGGAATAAAATGATCAACTATCAAGGGTATCTCTTCCAAGGAATAACAAACCAGCCGAAATCACCTGTTGAATAGAATATCAAATAAAAAGAGCCAGCTACCCTTTCTGAGAGCATGATAAATTAAGTGTTTTAACCCCTTATCAATGCGTTCATATAAACTAACATTTCATACAATCCAACACCCTCCTAACTAAATTACGGGAGAGCTTTACTTTTTGACAAGTCATAATTGCATTCCATTTCTCTTTCAAATGGATTCATAATTGTCATTATCACTTCCATACAGAAATCAAAAAACCTACCATACAAAAATTAAAAACCACCAGCATTAGGATTACAATTTTTGGAACCTGCAACTAGCAGTTAATCCGTCTTTCCCAGCAATAAAGCTCAATTTCTAATGACTCTTGAATGCAACCATGTGGTGGCAAGTGTCTTTAAACTAGCTCTCTTTCAGTTTATGTGTCTTAAAGAATTTCTATTTAAATAAAGGACAGTACTTAATGGATGTCACTTCTGTTTCTGCAAAATGCAACAATGCCACACTATTTAAAAACTATTTATCAAAATTTGTCATACCACAGAGAAAAGTAGTTTAATTATCAATATTTATGTGCACGAATGTACAATCTCGGGCTAGCACAAATTTGAAGCCAATGCTTTGTGCATCCAATTACAAATTTGAAGCCAATGCATTGTGCAACCAATTACAGTTCTACTGTCAAAGCATCCAGAACATTAGAATTCTGGTCCCGGCACAATAGTGAAGTTCACACCAACGTAGCCCTTATGGGACAAGTCGGTCAAAGCAAGACTTGGATTACTAACATTCCTTGTCTCTTAGTCATAACTATTTTCAATATTCTTCAGATTGTACAAAAAAAAATAAGAAATGCACTAGCCATTAAAATTATTAAGCAGGGCAGTTTTAACCTCCCAAAAGCCTCTTTAAACCAGCTTTTTGCTCAGCAGTTAGCCTGGTTGGGAACTTAATGTCAAATTTGACTCGCAGGTTTCCTTTCCGTCCATGCTCCTTGCCAATGGGCATTCCTTCATTTGGAACTACCTTTTCAGTCCCCGGATTTACAATATCAGTAATTGGAATGCTTAGATTTCTCCCATCCAAAGTAGTCAAGTTCACCATACCACCTGTGAGGGCTTCCACAAGGGATATCTTTTGAGTAACTACCAGGTCATTACCATCCCTCTTGTAAACATTGTGAGGCTTCTCGTCAATCACAAACACAAGATCAGCAGGAACAACATTTGGCTGCTGATTTCCTTTTTCTGGGAATGTGATTTTTGTTCCTTTCTTCCATCCAGGTTTAACCTCAATTGTCAGAATCTCCTCCACAGACATTGATTTTCTGCCAAAACCAGGTTTGTTAGAAAATTCATATATTACAAAACAAGTAATTCCTACTACGTAAGGAAGACCATGGGAGAGGAAAAAAGTAACCAGGTATATAAAGCCACTTACCCACTAGCATCAACAATGTTTCTTGATATTTTCATTTTCCTTGTCGAGCCATTATAAAGCTCTTCCAATGAGCAAGGCAGCTTGTTTTCCACGGGGGCCGCCTTACGAGGACCTGCAGGAGCTGCCTCACTAAACGATCTAAACATTTCAGTACCACCCATCATTCCTTCTTGAAACCTAGAGTTTCTTGAACCCATACTGGTAAAGCCTCCAAAAGGGCTTGAACTGCCAAAGAACTCTGCAAAAACATCTTCTGCATTCCTGGGATTAAATGTGAATATATTTGGTCCACCACTTCCATTAGAAAATGGTGATGAACCACCAGCGGCAGGAGGAGGAACCTGACCCTTCAATCCTTCTTCCCCATACTGATCATAAATTTGTCTCTTTTGATTGTCACTGAGAACCTGCGATTAATAATAAAAAGCAGAATTTTAGACATGTAATATAAAGAGTAACAGAATGCAAAACAACCAATCCTTAAGGCCAAGGCGGCCACTGACAAATTTTAATCGGACAAAAAAAAAAAAAAAATTCCTCTGGCTATATTTTAGAAAAAATTCCAGAATAAGGGAGAATTGTCCTTTACAAGAAGTGATTAACATTTAACACTATAGCAAATATGACATATCATCAAAGAGAATTTAGATGACTTTACGCAAGCAACAATTGGCCTCCAATATTTTCACTGTCATACAGAGATGCGCCAGGAATTTCAACCTCCGGAGTAGTTAGCATAGAGAAAAGCATTATCCTTCTGGATTCTCTTCATACATTACTATACCATGAGTACAAATTTAAATTTACTCATGTAATAAACTTGTGCTTTTTAAGGTTTACTTATTTGGCATAGGGGGCGACCTATGTCTCCCTCCCTTGTCAATAATTTATGCTATGCTTCTTTTCTTTTTGCTTACTCGGACTTCACCTCATTTAGTAGAGAGTGCGATCTTTATTGAGAGTAAATTTGTCAAAATTCCTGGTTTCAAATCCCAAAATAGAGATGTATATAGTTGGTAATTTTATCTATACATAAATGTGTAAACTGTAAACTGTGATGTGTAAACTGTGTACTCTGAACCGAGGAAAGATTGATGGGGAAGAGAATTGAAGAAATCGATTTTATCAAGAAGAAGGTATCCATACAGCAGATATGGATACTTTTCTGTGCCAATATATGCATATCCATACAACAGATATCCAGTGTGAAAATGAGATTGTAAGGAGAGGGGCAATTTTAATAAGGGCCGTTTTGAATATAGAAGAAAAAAACAGCCTCGAATCGAAACGAAGAAATGGGTTAGAAAAAGTAATCAAAATCGGTGAACAGAGAAATTAAAGACAACTCTACTGGATAGGAGTCTCGAAATTCGAGAAAGAGATTCTCGGCTATTATCTAATATAGCAACTGACCTTGGGATAAAAGAGAATAAAGCATACAATTCCATTTAATTGTTTGCAACCATGAACGAAGATGAGATTGTTAACGCCCCCAATTAATAATTTGGTATGACAGTTTCAGGTTTATTGTGCAGGAAGAGGAAAACAATGAGCTATGGCATTAAATATTCAGAATGCAAATAACCAGCACTCCACAACAACTAAATGACAGTAACACAGCAAGATTTGATCTTGGAATCACTTGTCGAGTGCTTCACCGACCAAACCCCATTTGGCCAAGAACGCAACATTACGCAAATGGAAGAGAGAAACGGAAAAAACATTAACACAGAGTTTCAGGACAGAGTTTCGAACCTCGTATGCTTCAGAAATTTGCTTGAACTTGGCCTCGGCCTCCTTCTTATTATTGGGATTCTTGTCGGGATGCCATTTCAT
>SNQJ01S0017753.1:28840-41808 GCA_010110895.2 Picea sitchensis
AGGTTGTTGTGGGAATATGAGGATTTGTTCCCAAAGACTTTTTCTGAGTTAAAGGGGATCAAAGGAGGTATGGGATAAATTAAAATCGAATTGAAACCAAGATCCAAGCCTGTCATACATAGACCATACTGCCTTAACCCTATAGTAAAAGAGAAAGTTAAGAAGGAGATAGATAAGATGTTGGAAGATAGACTCATTTTTGCAATAGAAGGAGAAGAATGGGTCAGCCCAATAGTCATTCAAATCAAGAAAGGAACAAAGGATATTAGAGTCTATGTATACTACAGAAGGCTCAACTCTGCCTGTGTGCATGACCCTTTCCCAACACCCTTTACTGATGAGGTGCTAGAAAAGGTTGCAGGGAGGGAAGCATACTCATTCACAAATGGATTTTCAGGATATCACCAAGTTAGGATCACCAAAGAGGAAAAAAATAAGACCACTTTCATAACAGAATGGGGATCTTTCACATACAATGTGATTCCATTTGGCTTTAAAAACGCCCCTACAGTTTTTTCCAAGATTGTAATAGCAACTTTTAGAGATTTCATTCACAAATTTATAGAAGTCTATATGGATGATTGGACAATATATATCCTTCTCAAGGAACATGTAGCACTGCTGCGAATAATGTTTGATAGATGCAGAGAATTGCAGATCTCATTGAATCTTAGAAAGTGCATCTTTTGTGTACCACATGGGAATTTATTGGGCCACATAGTCTACCGAGAAGGAGTATTGGTAGACCCAGCCAAAGTTGTGGTCATTGTGAATGTGCCTCCACCTATGAGTGCTAAATAGTTGTGCTCCATGCTGGGACACATAGGTTACTATCACAAGTTCATCTGAAGATATGCCAACATTACTGCACCTCTGGAAAACCTACTGAAAAAGGATGAAAGATTCCAATTTACTCCAAAATGTGATAAAGCATTTGAGACACTTAAGGAGAATCTCAACACAACACCGATTCTGATATTCCCAAACTGGGAGAATGAATTTCACGTTCATGTACATGCTTCAAGAATCTTCTTAGGAGCTATATTAACTCAACTTGGAGAGGGAGGTATGGATCATCCTATCTATTTTGTGAGTCGGAATTTGTCACAAGAAGTACACAACTACACAATGATTTAAAGGGAGAGCTTAGCCATGATTTATGCTTTGCAGAAATTTAGACATTATTTGTTAGGTTCTCATTTCAAATTATTTACTGATCATTCTCCATTGAAATATTTAGTTAACAAACCTATGTTGGAAGGGAGAATTTGTAGATGGTTGTTGTTATTTCAGGAATTTTCCTTTGAAGTTATCATTAAGCCAGGAAGATGCAACGTAGGACCTGATCATATGTCCATATTAGAGTCGGGGATAGTAGATGACCAACTCCCAGATGAAGACTTGTTCTGGGTTGAGGCGATACCAGAGTACCTAGAGGACATAACAGTCTTCTTAAGTACAAGGGCATGACCAAAAACATATTCTGCAACCCAGAAACGTCACATGGTGGTTAGATCAGCAGATTACCAGCTGATCGTTGAAAAATTGTATAAAATAGGACTATACAGTATCCTCAGACGATGTGTCCTAGATCATGAAAGACATGATATACTCTGGGAATGCCACAATGGAGTTGCAGGAGGTCACGTAGGAGGAAAGACCACTACACATAAAGTTCTCCATGCAGGAATTTGGTGGGAAACACTCTTCAAGGATGTGAAACTATATGATAGATCATGTGATGTTTGTGAACTAGTGGGTAAGCCGTCACGACGAGACAAAATACCACTGCAACTAGTTAGAGCTCTACAAGCATTTGAGAAATGGTCAGTTGACTTCATTGGACCAATCAACCCCAAAGCCAAGCATTCAAAGGATAGGTACATCATCATCGCAACTGACTACCTTACCCGTTGGGATGAAGCAACATCTGTTAAGAATTGTTCGACTGATACTGATGCTAGGTTCATCTTAGAGAATATCATCACCCGTTTTGGATGTCCTAGGAGCCTAACCAGAGATTAGGGATCTCATTTAATTAGTAACACTATAGCAATGCTTACAACCAAGTTCCTGATCCAACATCACAAGAGTAGTCCTTACCACCCACAGGACAATGAAACAGTTGAAGCCTTCAATAAGATTCTGGAAAGAGGGATGAAAAAGGTCTGTTGTGCAAACTAAGAGGATTGGGATGATAGAGTCCCAACAATCCTATGGGCTTACAGGAAAACCACAAATAGCCTCCACATGTACACATCGTTCCAGCTAGTTTATGGGAGAAAAGTAGTGGTGCCTGCAGAATTCATCACTCCAAGTTTGTATATTGCACAAATCACACATATGTCAGAAGAGGAATCCATTGGACATAGACTTATGGAGTTACAAGAACTCGAGGAGACTACATTCCTAGCAGACTTCCATCAATTAGTTGAAAAAGCAAGAAAAAAATATTGGCACGATAGGCACATTAAGAAGAAGGTATTTACGCAAGGAGACAAGGTTCTACTCTACGATAGTAAGTACCAAAAGCATCCTGGCAAGTTGCGCATTCACTGGTTGGGATCATTTATCGTTGCAGAGATATGACCCTCCAGAGTAGTCAGACTCATGCAACTGGATGGTGCACTACCTCCAATATGGGTGAACGACGCTTTCCTGAAGGCCTTTCAATCTCAAAACCAAGAAAAGGGGATTTTTGCTCAAGTCCGAAGGAGCTTGTATAATAGCTAGATTTGAGTTTTTTCTGAAATTTTTGTAAACTCACTTAATAAAGTCGATGTGCATAGTGGTGCACCATGACACATAGTTGTGGATTGACACATAGTTCCTTGACACATTCATTAATATGATGGGGACCTCCTTTGTGGTCATAGGGAGGATGAATCTGAATACGATCTGAGTCCATGCACCACATGAACCCAGTCTAGTCACAACCTTTATGACCATTACAGTACCCCGCTTGAAGTCAGTTAAGCCATAAAGTCGGGATATGCAAGGATACCATCGGATTTCATGTCAGGATACCCACCCGTCAAATGGAAAGGTTTGAACTTGGCCACGTCCCTATTCCAATCATGCAAGTAAGTAAATGCCAGAATCACCCAATAGGATTTACCTCGTTAAACCGTCTCGTCAGACAAATCAGATCTAGTTGCATCCATATAGTCATAATGAGTAGTATTTATTGCTAAAACTTGCCCATTAAGCTAAGTATAAGGCCTTGATAACTCGCCTGAGAATGCATCATTTTCAAATAACTTAGCCATTTTTGAATTCAATAGCGCAAACTAGTTTGTAGAAGTGTGAAATCCGTAGTCGTGACCTTAGTCTTTATCTTGCTGCAGAAGTGTGAACGTCGAGAGCCACATCAAGCTGAAGTTCCATGTCTAAAGAAGTGGTACTAGATAATCCCTACGACCCATGAGTCGAGGTCCTGGGTGATCTGAAAGGGAAGGTGGAGCATGCTAAGCTCCTCGATCTTGACCTAACAGATCTAGTTTTTTTCCCTCAGATGCACACAGAGGTATTTTGGGAGATGGATCCAGACGGATTCAGAGGCATACAATTTGTGCCAAAACCAGACTTTATCAACTTATTCAATTCGACCACCATGAACCTTAGATACCTACCAGTATTTGGTACCACTGGTGAGGTTGCACGATGCACAAAATTTCTGATAAGTAGGGTGTATGACAAAAGTCTCTGGTTGGATAAAAGATATCCACTCCATGCTGAAGACATCCATCAACTTACAGGGCTATCCTTCAAAGGAGAGGATGCATTGAAAGGATTCCCTGAATAAACCTTTAAACCCCCAACCCCCGCACTCGCTTAGCGGTTAAATCAACCCCCGTCATCCATATCTAGGAAGAACAGGAGCCAGAGACACTTCCATCCACATTCATCACTGAGCACCCTCCATCATCACCACAACCCCAGTCGCTAACCCTAGAAAACACCAGTCCACTCCAGACCACAAACCCAGAGTCGATGCAACTTGATCATCCAGAGAAGGAGGAGCGAGGATTCCCAGAAATAACCCAAGAGTCTCCTAAGACAAGACCACAAGCTTCTAGTCCAAACCCCAAAGTACCAGAGAAGAGCATGAATTTGATTGATATGAACCCAGATATCCAGTAACAACAGACTGAGCCTTTAGCACAAGGAAAATACACCCAAACTATGGAGGAGTCGGAAGCCCAAAGCAAACAACAAAACACCTCAGCGACCAAGGGTAAGGGTGCCCAAGAAATCACAATGCATAAAGAAGATGAAATGAAAGAGAAGGAGATACCATAATCTTAGAAGGAACCAGAAGAAACAACCGGGCAGAGCGCGACATCCGAGCATGAATAGATGGAGCGGGTTCTCCATAATGCTCAGCAATGTGCATAACTGATGCAACTATGCATAGCCAGAAAAAGGTTCTGAAACTCTTTCCCTCAAATCTAAGGTTGATGATAACACCAGGAACATCAATAGAGGAGGAGGTAGAGACCTACTCAGAGCATTAAATGACCAGTGGAATTCCACTCCAAACATGAGCACCCAGAGACGTAGCCCCTTCATCATCTAACCTAGTACAGTGGTTAGTGATGCACTTATTTGGACTGATCAGAGCATCAACTGATCAATTAGATCAAAGGCTCTACGAAGCTGAGAGATCTGTTGAAATTGCAAGGACGAAAGCGTTCGTCACACAAACATGCAGGACACAGGAATTGCAAAACAAAATCCATATTTAGCGCAAAATCAAAAGAGTGCAGAAGAGACTTGTCGAAGCCTGACTGAAGATTCAGAAGGTTGCACCTGAACTACCTGAAGCCAGTGATGTAGGCGAGCCAAAGCACCAAATTGAGCTGCTAGAAGGATCATGGACACAACTCCCCACTCGTACTAAGAATCTAGAAGAACATTTACTATAGACACAACAAGAAGCAGAGCAACAACCTCAGAAGCTACAAGAGAAGATGCAAAAGACTGTACTACAAGACAACAATGCCCGAGCAACACTACATAAGTACATAATGGAATGCACAAAGATATTATGAGAATTCAATGATTAGATGGGCATCATCGCTCGATGCAACCGGGTCCTTGAGGAGGTGCACACAAAGATCCAAGTACTGAACAAAGAATCTTCGACCACAATGGATCCGATGGAGATAAAGCAGAACTTCGACCAAATCTAACAGACAGACAATGCACTGAACACCCTTTTTGAGGCACAATCTGTATCCAAGAAAGAATTGCGCAACTTTCGAACTGTCATTCAGGCAATGTATATGTGTATGCATCAAGGTGATGCAACAACAAATTTTGAGTGGAACTTGTTGGTCGCATCCAATCCAAAGGGGGATATCAGAGAGACAACCGAACAGTTTGTTGCAGAGGCATCACTCCTCGCCATGAAGTGGTAGGACAAAGTTGGAAACTTTCAAGGAGTAAAGGAGAGAGCCTCACTGTTGGTCCCAGAGTCGGGCCCTTTGTTTAAAGAGGTAAAAGAGGAGAAAGAATAAACAAAAGAGTTGAAGGAAGAAGAAAAGGAGGACAAGGGAAAACAACAGATTCTCCTAGAATATGCGAAAGAACCAAAAACTTGACTCGAGGGCGAGTCAAGGATTGTGGTCAGAGTCTGTTGGGCCCTTAGTTTCCAGGATAAGGAATTTCACAAGTTTTGACTGACCACAAGTTGCACAATCTTCACTAGAAGATGGATAACAGAGGGAGAAAGAGAAACATAAAGCAATTTCGAAAGTCAGCGCAACGCTAGCTAAGAAACAAATGGTTGCAATAGAACAAGGAAGCGCGCAAGACGAAATGGAAAACACAGCCTAGCTATATATAGGGATGAAAATAATTGTAAAAGAGTTAGTCAGTTAATTACAGATTGATCTTTTAGTTGTTGGTTGTTGTAAGTCAAATCAAGTAAAGTCTTGAGTCTGTAATGTAATTGATCTATCTATTTGAGAATCATAGCTCTGCGACAGAAGTCCAGAGCCTAGAGTCTGTACGAAGCACTATTGTGTATTTTTTAGTCTGTAACTAAAGAAATATTCTTAAGCTAATATGAAGGACCTGAATTTTTAAAATATGATGTGTCTTTGTGTATTTTACGTGTGCATTACAATAATTATTTATGGTTTACAAGTTCTACTTCATGATTCTATGTTTAAAGGCTTGTTCATAATGTAATTATGTTCGATTCTTGCACGCATGAGATTCAAATTTGTTCATGTCTCCTGCACAAGATCAGGATGAGTCCTGAAGGTTTTGTGGATCCTCCTAAGTCTTTTCCTTACCCTTCCCTATATAATTGTCTCAACATCACTTCGGGTGAGACTTCTTTTCTTCGGAGGAGATGAAAATGCCAACACTTTAGACTACTCAGTATCTTTTGTTGGTAACCTGAGAAGGGCCCTGGTCTAATCAAACTTGTGCCAACACATATCATTTGAATGAATATAATAGAAAAATGTTGATCCAAATGTTGGTGTTGTTGTTACTGTGTCTATCTTAATGAATGGTAGGATTTATGTTTAATTGTAATTCTCTGTTAGTTCTGGTTCTTATGTTATGAATGCATTACATGGTTGAATATATGAACCTGTAAGGATTAGATAAATTTCAATTGTTTCTCTTCTATGAGATGTTGCAAGGAGTGCATAGTGTTTGCAAGGTGTGCGTTGAAAGAGTCTAGTGTGACTCAGAATATCAGAAGAGATAACATGGAGCTTTATATGCAAAGTGTGCATAGTGTCCACAAGGTGTGCATTGACAAAGTCTAGTGTGACTCAGAAGCTCAGGAGAGATAACTTGGACTCTTATTTGCAGAGAGTGCAGAGGACTATGGAAGGTGTGTGTAGGAAGAAACACACTCAACGTCATATTGTTCATGAGGAAAATTCAGTTGTGTAAGAACTGTTGCAAGGAGTGCACAGTTTCCCACAAAAATGGTTAAGTGAAAGAAGCATGTTGCAAAGTGTGCATAGGGTCGACATTTTGCTAAGTGTCGCAGGAACATTCTGAGAAGCCTAAATTTTTGAGGAGGAACAAGCTCAGAAGAGATAATAGATGGAAATTATTCAGTAGGAAGGAGCCCACTAAAAATTTTGCAATCAATGAACAATATCCATTCAAAGGAATTAGGGTCTTTCCACACCGTGAGATCTGGGAGACTTGCATGGAGGATAGTATTTGAAATCCTTCGGCACTTCGCATATTTGGAGGTTTGGAAGCGTTTAGGAGTGGTATCGTCGAAGTCCTGAAGAGGAGAAGTGAAATCCTAGCCATTGGTATCAGGGAGGAAACATGGCAACAGATCAGAGAGTCAGAGCGATAAAGCTTCGGAATAGTTGTGTGGAGCAAAGAGAAATATTCGCGAAGTCACGAAGGGCGAAGAAATCTAGACCATTGGATCTAGAAGGAAACATGGTGGAGATTCACATACTTCAGAAGAAGAGAACTTCGGAGGTAAGAAAGAGTGGTGAAGTCAAAACTCTCGAAGCTTGAAGTAGAAAAGTAAATCGTGGTCGTCGATCTAAGAGGGACACGCATCATTAGATCATGGAATCTGAAAGAGTGCACTCCGAAAAATAAAGGAGGAAGTGCATTGGTTGACCAGAAGTTGTTTGAAGATCCAAGAGGTAAGAAGTTAATCCTAGCCATCAATAGTTCGGACATGTCATGTCAGAGATATCACTTCAGTGATAGGACACTTTAGGGAAATTTGAGAGTAAATTCATGAAGTTCATAAGTCCTGAAGGCCGAAATTAACATGAGCCATTGATAAATAGAGGGACACGTGGAGAGTGGAGATTCACTCTGGAGAATTGTCCCTCCAGGAGAATTGAAGTATGAAGGCATGATAAGTCCTGAAGGCCGAAGCATCGGAGTTCATCTGAGTCATCCATTGGAACATGATGTGTGGCAGAAGATCTGTCGCTTCATAGGATTTACCCTTTGGGAGAAAGAGAGCAGAGGAGAGTTGACTGGAAGTCATCTAAAGTAGGGACAAGGGATGAGTCTTGATCGTTGGTAGAGGTTAGAATGTGGCTATCAATCCATAACTCTGGGTATGAAACACTTCATAGGAAAAAGGTGTTGGAGCATTTGGAACTCTTGAATTTGAAGTTTCAAAGTGAATCACAGTCATTGGTTGTCAGAGAAGCATGGGTCATAGATCTCTTTTTGGGTTATTTCGTCGGTCCGATGTTTGGGGGAAAAAGGGGTCAGTTGCACTTAAAATTTCTAAAGCTCGAAGTAGTGAAGGGGGCTAGCTGAAGGTCATAGCCCGTGGTCATAAGGAAGTGGGGCCTAGAAGAAGAGTTAGCACTCGCCACTTAGAGTTACTAGAAGCACTAGATAAAGGGCGTGTGGATGAATAGAACCTACGTGGATAACAAAAAGGGGCTTATGTGAATTGATTTGAGGGTCTAGTAGAGGCCCGCAGAGCCACTTCAACTTAGTAAATTGAATATTCTTGACCGAGAGGTCATGCAACCCCGAGGAGAGAAGGGGGCCTACATCAAGTTGAGAGACTCTAATCTAGTAGACACGTCCCTGTATTAGTAATTGATTGGCTCCTTGATGTATTTGATGAATACTAGTCCGGACATTTTCTTTGCTGTAAACATGTTGAGCCAATTCCAGATGGAACCTAGCCATGAGAATTGAATAATTGTAAAGCATGCATTGAAATATTTTCGTGGAACGTTTGAGTTATGATATACAACTACATATATTTATCGATTCAGATTGGGAAGGGAGTGAATATAAAAAATTAGTACTTCTTGGATATGTTTCACTTTGATCTTTGCCATGATATCATGGGCTAGTAGGAAACATAAGTCTGGTGCACTCAGTATTGCAAAAGAAGAATATATTTCAGCTTGTGATTCTTGTACGGAATTAGTGTGGCTCGGTAATCCAATTTCTGGATTGTTTGATTAGGTTCTGGATTCGACCGTGATATATTGTGATAAATAGAGTTGTGTAAATCTCTCAGAGAACTTGATATTCCATGACAGGTCGAAGCACATTGAGATCAAGAAGTATTTTTTGCATGAATTCCATAAGGGAGAAGTAGTTCTCCAATATATCTCCACTGATGAGCATATAACAGATAATTTGGTAAAGCCTTTGTCCAAGATGAAAAGTTTGTGTACTTAAGGGACAAGCTGGGACGCATGGAGATGAATTCCTTATTGGAAAGGGAAGTGATTACTCTCCAGGTTGGGAGGGAGAACTCATATGTTATTGATATCTGGACAGTGATTGTCTAGGTTGGGAAGTCACTTTCCAGTCTGGAAAGTGGTCCAAGATTTTTGATGGATAGTCATTTTCTAGTTCATAAAATGGTCCATAAAGGCCAGTCATGGTTCAACATATTGTTGATGTACCATAGCCAATGATTCCCATTGTGGATACTGTGGGGGAATGGTCTAGGATAATTATTATCCTTGGAAGTCACTCTGATAAGAGGTCAAGAAGAATGGCCCACCTCTCTGAGCAGTCATTCTTTCGAAGTTCACAATTTTGAGAAGTTTCAAAGAATGGTATGATGTAGGAGGTTGGTGCAAGAGAGTAATTTTCATAGGAAATGGTCCATATAGTCATTCCCTAGGGAAAACTCATTCTATCTAGGTTGCACTGTGAATCATGTTAGAAGAATGGCCTAATTAGGTTGAATGGTCCAGGTTCAACAATCGGGGACAATCATTCCCTAGGGAAGAATCATTCTCTCTAGGTTTCACTATGAATCATCTCGAAAGAATGGCCCAGATAGGTTGAATTGTATAGGTTTAACAATCGGGGACAGTCATTCCCTAGGGAAGATTCATTCTTTCCAGGTTTCACTGTGAATTCTGCCGAAAGAATGGACCAGTTAGGTTGAATGGTTCAGGTTCAAAAATCAGGGACAATTATTCTTCTATGCTTGAGAAGAATAGTCCAGATATCCCATGGTTGATGTTTAACTTTCCGAGGGAAGATGCCCTTCCAGATATCACATATTTGAGTGGAAGAGTGGCCCAGATGATTCAGTTCGTATCATGACATTGTTAAAATCAGATGATATGATTTTTATGGAGACTGTATGTTTGTGGATAGTAGTTGTATGCTATTGTGGTGGATGTGATCCACTGGTAGTGACTGCATCACTGGTTAGTATTTGTGTGCTACTAGGAGTGGTTGTGTACCACTAGATAGTAGTTGTATATTACTATGAATAAACACAATTGTGTTCTATTGGATGTCATTGTTCTGATTTCCATAGAGACTATCTAGTTGGATAGTGATGATGGTGCTCGCGATTTGATCATGAGAAAGCATGTGTGTCTATGATGATGCTACTGGTTGAATGGTCTAATTGTTCTCAAGAACATTTCCTTTAATACCTCCACAGCTGGGATGGAGTGTTAATATTACGGTAGTTGCGGGAGGTATTAACCTTTACGTGTAATATTTGACGAGTCTAGAATATTCTAGGAAGCAAGAGAAACCCTAGAAGGTTAGGAAATAACCTTAGAAGACAAGTTGGCTCAAGATAATAATTTATATTAAATTATTGTCCTCCAAAAGTAGAAGTCAACCCATTTTGGTCACTTGGAGGACTATACATTAAGAGGGTTCTAGAGCACATTTGTCACACTCACTCTCACAACTGCATAAGGACAAGTGGTGCACTTGAATGGAGGAGAGTTGCAGCTGCTACAATGGTGACTTGGTATTTGGTTATGGTTATAATTTATACTTGTTTATGGTTTGTATTTTCTACTTGGTATGTTGGATTTGAAGAGAGGTACGCTACCTTGGTTGGTTATTGGTTCTATGGTTTTATTCCTTAATTATTATTTCTCTCAAGGTTAAGGTGCTCGAGGGTGGCCTTTGTGCCTATGTTTGGGTGAAAATATTTGTATATTTTCTACGGTGAAATGAGTACACCTATTATTTCTAACACAAACAATGTTGCAGGCCTTAGGAGTTGTGTCTATCATGGTTCTCACTATACACTCTTGCATATCAATCTATCAATTTTCAAGTTATTTCACCACTAAGGTCATATATCTGTTGATCCTAGCCACCATTTCTATCATCATGAGATATTAATCCTTTCTCTACCACTTCTATTATGGATTCCTTATTACTGTCTCATCTTTTTCTCTGTAAGGTAGTGGGAATGGTTTTGCTTTTTGAAAGGTGACTAAACATGTCATATTAATTAATGATTAATATCAATGAGGAAGTGTGGAAATGAATATTGGTTTTCTATGGTATTGATCTCTGAATAGATATGCTTGGGGACTAATTCTGAGAGAAAAATATATTGGTTAGGTTCAATGAAACTCTACAGCAACGATAACTTGTGAGGATGGTCCTTTATTGATATAGTATAAATATCTCAACCAACCAAATTTTAGTAGCCAATGGTGAAAATAAGAAGTGTGTAAATCCTTAACTCACATGCCTCCCCCTATCAATGAATCAGATTGGTTGGAAATATTTCTCCTACTCTTCCCTCCCTCTTCCTTACCTCCCAATGCAATAAAGATGGTGAAAATATTTAGGGAAGAAAATAGTCCTTCAAATAAATGTCATGGGGATGACCTATTTTGATATTTGTTCCAACCCATACCCAAAATCTTACCATGAAATTGAAACTATTAATGTGGTACAACCCATTACTACAATAATGGTTCCACCCTCTCCCCCCTATCCAATATTATTCTAACCTTCCCGAGGAAGAAAAGAGAGTGTAGTGTCTCTTTCTAGCCATATATTCTATTTCCAACTTTAGAAATATTAGAATGCATAAATAATTCAAGCACCATCTGATATAATGTAAGATTCAAATACATACTCTTATTTTCATATCAATGAAAATCCTATCTATGAGTTTTGATGAGTAGTTGTACTTGGTTCTATAAAATGATCAAAACCAAAGACAATAAGGAGAAGTAACTAGTGCATTGTAAACAAAACCATGGCATACAAACTCTAGGACCACAAAACCAAGCACACAATTTAATCACTATTCATAACTGAGTTACAAATAGGTAGTGCATTAATATGACAAATGAATATTGATTTTACCTGAACCCAACAATTGACTAATATCCCAATTAAAATCACTTTATTAATTATTAACACAACTAGGTTATCAGTGAAACATTGGCAGAATCATAAAAACAGAAACCTATAACACATTGCACACAAGATTTCAAGTAAACAACCCCTAGAAAAACCCTTGCAGGAAAACCAGATTTATAATTATTTTATTGCTATAAAATCAGGGCTCCCTTCTTGGGATAATGGCCCTTCAGAGGATTCCAATGCATTGATAGTTTATCCCACCTGATTTTTATCTCCCTCGTTGCTCCTTTGCACCTTTCCTTAACCCCGCCCACTCACACTTGGATGAAATCTCTTCACCCACTCAACGAGATATCCTCACTCTCTACTTAGTGTCTCTCTCACACCCTCACACTCTCTGTGAGTCTCTCACATTGTGTATGTGAATCTCTCACCTCCTCACACATATGTGTCTCATACTCTCACTTATGCTGCTTTTTATTACATTGAGTTAACCCTAAGTCCAAAACCTTAGATCTTCTCCAAAGTGATAAACGACTAAGATCTATTCTCTCATTCACTTTAGATCTAATGTATAGGAATTAATTAACTCTCACTTTAGTTACCAATGCCACAAAAATTAACCATTTAACTTAATTAATTAAAAGCACATTCACTTTAAAAATTACACATAAAGTGAACTCCTAAGGTTTTCAAAGAGGTTACAAGGCTGACTTCCAAATTATAGATAGTTAGCCTATGTGGAAGTACCTATCAGATGATAATACATCAACACTCTCTCTTAGCGAGGAAGTTACTTCTACTACCTGGAGGTGGATTTATCTTTTCTATCAAATCTGCTATTGTGCTTGCTCTCCACTACACCTGATTGG
>SNQJ01S0017753.1:42822-53283 GCA_010110895.2 Picea sitchensis
ATTCTCTACTCAACCTTCCTTTGCCCTGCTCCTTTAGCTCCTTTTCCCACGATCATCCTTTCCTTGTACTCTTCCATGACTCAGATCTACTTGTCGACAAATCTAAATAGTCACCTTCATGCAATCCCACATCTCCTAGCACCATATTTTCCTCTCTCAGTTAACGACTTTAGTGTTCGATGTATTATCCTCTAGCCCATCGAATATTCTATTGGCTCGATCCACTACCAAATCCCGGCTCAACAACCATAGATCAACTTTTCTCACACTTGGTGGTTGTCACATAGCTCCTCTCCCATATTTCTCATGTTGCCTCCTTGCATAGACCTATCAACTACTTCAGCCATCAAACTTTACCATTCAGTGGCTCTACCTCTACCTATATGATTGTGCTCTCAACTAGAGGTTGGAATTTATGGATACCTACTCTATATGCTCATGTGTCCTCTTAGCAAACTCCGACGACTATCTTTAGCAATTGATATTTCAATATGTAACATACCTCCACGATATTACTCGTAAGCCTCTCTTAGACCCCTCAATGCCTCATCCCAACAACTATTCACATTGGAAGTTGCTATAAATTTAGGCAGTTGGACCTCTATTGGCATAGGCCATTTTGGGGAACAACGCAACAATCAAGGAATATAGTTAGAAAAGGGACTAGAAAAGGATCATGCACTAGATAATAGGTAAAAGTAGTGTGAGGAAGCAAGAAAGTCAAAGGAGGAAGGACGTGGATCAAACGTGTGCAAGAAGTTAGAAAGTGGACAAACCTATCTCACCTAGGGTTAGTGGGTTAGGGTTTTGGTAATTGTTGCAATGGGTTTTAACCCATTTTTGTAGAGTAAATATGTATTGTGAGATCTGAGGAGATCTAGTTCGGATAGAGAGTGTTGAGATTTTAAGTTATCGAGTTGTGGAGCTAGTTTTGGAGAAGAGTCGATTTTTGATAGATATGTATTGTAATTGAGGGTCAGGACGCAAGTTGTGGGGCTTAGTGCAACTTGGTCAAACTCTTATGACTATTTATGTAATGTTCACAATGTAATAACATGATTAATATGAATAAATAATGCTAGATATTTTTGGATGCAGCCCAGTGGGGTGAACCATGGTAAAACCTAGTGTCTTTGTGTGGAATGTTTGTTTCTTTTTTGTTAATTATGTTGAATGAATGAATCGGTAGTAGTAAAATGCAACGTGGACCAGAAAAATTATGATATTTACTATAGAATGAACTAAAATGAATGTGAATGGTTACATAATGGTAGATATGAATGTTAGGTTTTGTTATAATAATAGATTTGGTATATGTTGAAGTAAAAAGCATGTATAACATCCCCACAATAGTATCCTTTTCAAGGCTGCAGACATCTAAGTCCTCCAGTCACCCATAAATCCATCTTGGGTGAGACTTCATTGTGCACTATGTGTGCAATGTTTCTTTTTGGTCTCCAGAAGGCCCGATGGTTTGTAGAGTTTTTTTGGAGACCTAAATTAGAACCCGAGTCAGCCCAAACATTCCAACAAATGGTTTTTTTGTTGGCTGGAACTCAGAAGAATAGATTGGAGGGGATTTGAGGAGAAGGACAATAAAAATAATGCAGTAGTAGAAGGGGATTTTCAGGCCATGGAATCATACTAAGAAAGAGATTGAAATATGGTTAGCAAAAAAAGACATCAAGTTCATGCAGAAGGACAATAGAAACCCTAAGTATACTCCACGCCAGTATTTGAAAAGGTATGTTTTTACTGATCTTCATGAGGCATTTTTTTCTTATTTTTTATAACTGTTTCAGGAGTGGATACTAAGATTAAAGGAAAATAATCCAACTAAGAGTGGACTACTGAGAATATTGTGTGGATACAGAAAGTCAATAATAAATTCACGCACACAGTAGATTTTTGGTTAGCTAACATTGTTGCAGGATTTATTACTGACTTTATAGTCGATACTGTAAAGTCTTACACTATTACAGAGCATGAGTTTTTCAAGGGACCAAGAGGAAGGTATATTATATCACTTTACAAGTTGATCAAGATTTTATTGCATGATGAAGGAGTGATGACAATGGNTTTTAATTTTTTAGCCATTTTTGTATAGTTTTGGCCCTTTTGCTGTGCTGTGGAATTAATCCTTGTGCCATGAATGCCTGTTTTTCTGTGCTGATGATGCGGAGTTCTTGTCGCCCTGTGCAGACGAAATTTCAACGATAACAATTATGATGGATGAATATTAGATAAAGGAAATAATGGAAAAAGTGGGAATGACGTGTAGTGGAAGACCCTACCATTATAAGATCAATAGGAAAAAGAGGGTAGTAGCTGAGTGAGAGGGATTGGATAGTGATGAAGAGGAGGTAGAGTATCTCCATGCTATGAGGCATATTGAGGAAATCCTATGCACCACATATGAGAGAAAAAACATAGGTCAAGGGTCTGGCGTAGAAGAAGGCTCTCCATTCCAAATTAGAATTAGTGTGGGACACACAACCCCATGTGGGACTAAGACATCGAAAGAAAAAGAACCATTTAGAAAAATATCGATAAGTATCAGCAAGATTTTAGTAGGATGAGGTTCCAGTGGAAATTCAAGTGGAAGTACAAATTTATCTAGAAATAGTCAATTATCTACACTGCGAGGAGGCGGTACAATTTTTTTTACAATGGTAGGACATGATCCAACTATTCGGTTACCAGATTTTCATGGAGAAGGGCTGAAGGAGCCAAAGAAGCATTTATTTATTTTAGAGAATATTTGGGCATCTAAAAAAATCACAGATGAAGATACAAAAGTAGCACAACTTGCAATTACATTCAAAGACTATGCACTGGATTGCTATATGGGCCTTGCAGTAAACAACCCACAAGGAGAATCTACAACTGTTACAATAGAGGAGAGTCGGTTTGGGAAATCAACCAGAAGTTCAAAAAATTGAAAGGTAAGTTGAAATACCCCATCAAAGATAGGCAACATAGGCCCCTATTCATTAATTCATTATTACCACACCTTAAATATCCATTGAGCCAAAAAAGTTCCACACTCAGGCCGAGGTTCTCCAAGAAGCCTTGCAATTTGAAGAGAATTAGTATAAACATACAGATCTAGTTGTAGAAGAGATGAGAGTGGATCTCAAGAATTTGACATTTCAATTAAATAAAAACATAGGCAAGGAAAAGAGGGAATTTGTATGGTGTACCTTATGCAGAACAAAAGGATGTCATAAGAATGAGTGCCCAACATCTGCGCAGTACTTAGGAGAAGTATTGTTAAATACCTTACCTACAGGAGGACCATGGTGTGAAATATGTAGAACACATGGGCATGATCCCTATCATTGTCCAGTGATGCAAAAGTATAAAACAATACCTAAGAGTACTTTCTACAATTTCTGCAAGTCTGGATGACATGAGGACAAGGATTGTAGAACCTTGGAAATGATTACAGAGATGACCTTGGATGCATATAGGATGCATGATTAACCTATGATGGGTCTACTTGCACAACAATATAATAATGTGCAATAGTTTACAGTGCCACCGCAATATAATAATGTGTAGTAGTTTGCAACGCCACCTTAGTATAATAAAGTACCACAGTATAATACACCACGTGCAGATAATCAAGGGAACATAGGAGGATTCATAAGAGGAGGAGGTGGAAGAGGCAAAGGCCTAGAAACCTGTCACAATTGTTATCAACTTGGACATTACGCAAGGGATTGTCCACTACCACTTGCAACATGCATGTATTGTCACATAGTAGATCATAATACAAAATACTTTCTGACACTTCTGATGAAGATACAAGAAAAAAGGAACTATAATAACTAGAATGTTGAATGGATTTCCATAGAATCTAGAGAAGATGATGACCCATGGTAAAAAGATCAATATAGTTACTTGAGGTGGAATCAATATAGGAACAAATGCAACAAAGTAGGATCATAACTAACACTGGTGGGTCAAAAATAATACAATACCTCAACAACATTTTGATGCGTGGAAATAAAAGGAGACATTCAAAGAGGTCAAACAATAAATTTCAAAGGAGAATATTGTTTGTACTTTAGGTACAAATCCAGGAGATGATGTACCAATATATGATATGCCTCATATATTTGATTAGACCAACAAATATTAGTATTTAGAAAAAGTAAGTAATATAAGAAACTTTTTGGGGTCTTTCTTGAAGTTATTAAATGATAAATCATCTATACAAATGTTACAAGGTTTGTTAGAAAAATGAAATTCTAGAGAAGAGATACAACTGGAACAAAATAAACTAAATCATGTCCATAGGAAGACAAGAAAAAATAGGGATTTCATATTGAATGCAAATATTTAGACTTTAACATGGGGGATGTCATATTAGATTTGGGGTCTAAAGTAAATGTTTTTCCTAAGAAAACATGAGAATGTATGGGGGAACCTACGCTGGATATTCACTTATTCAACTGAAATTGGAAAACCAATATAGAGTGGTACCAATTGGTCAATTGAAAGGCATGCTAGTGGTTATAGATGGTGTGCACACTATGAAAAACTTTGAGGTAATTGATATAGTGGACAATACTACACCTTATCCAACATTGTTGGGACTGGATTGAACATTTGAAAATCAGGATATTGAAGACCAAGAAAATGATTTTTGAATCAGGAGAATATAGTCATTGCACCATTAGATCCTTCAAAAGGAGGAATATATGTTGAACCCACGACAAATAACGTCATCACAGAAGAGATAAAACAATTATACAGAACTATTGCGCACGAGGAAGATTACATTAATCCAACAACAGATGGAATGCTTAGCCTGAGAAGCATTAGTTCTTGTGCTTCAGATTCAGACACATGACTAGAGAATTGGTAGTAGCGCTTGCATGAGATCTATACCAGAAGATGCACAAGAATGACTTGTGCACTAAGATGGGTTTCCACAAAGGTAAGAGAACCTCCAAATTTTTATGGTTAGAATTATTTAAAATAATTTTTAACAAATTTTGAGTTAGAAGTTTTGGAAAGTCAGAGGTTACCATTTTTAGATATTTCCTTGAAATCTACCCTGCACGTTGGTGGGGTACTGATAAAGAGAAGATTCAGAATTGGTATGAATGCAAAATATTACTGCGCATCAGATTTGGCGCATAACAGGAGAATACATATATGGATAAATATGATGGAATGGTACAACCTAGAGAAACACATGAAGGAATATCCAAAGGAAATTATGTAGGGAAAACCATTGCGTAGAAGATAATGCACACATGATTATGCTGGACAATAATCTCTAAGGATGAAAAGGAGTATTTTCAGGCTTGTGATGTCTGTCAGAGGGTAGGAAATCCATCCAGGAGGGATGAGATGCCATTAAGAACTCAGGTAACTCTTAAAGTATTTGAAAAATGGGAAATTGCCATTATAGGTCCAATTAACCCACCAACTAGAAGATCAGGAGAAAGGTATATTATTACAATGACATAATAATTAACCAGATGGGTTGAAGCACCAACAGTGAAAGATTGCACTACAGAGACTGCAACACACTTCTTGTTTGAACATGTAATTATAGGATTTTTATGCCCTAGGATTCTGATGAGTGATTAGGGAACTCATTTTATCAATAGTACCATTCATGAAATGACCGAAGAATTTGAGATACACCATCAAAAGAACACTCCATACCATCCTTAAGCTAATGGAATAGTGGAAGAATTTAACAAGATTTTCGAGAATGCCTTAACTAAAATTTGCAATGAGAACATAGATGATTGGGATTTGAAGATACCAAAAGTATTATGGGCTTATAGAACCACATGTAAGACAGTCACAGGGAAGACACCTTTCATATTGGTGTATGGTCAGAAAGTAGTAGTCCCTTTGGAATATTTGATACCCAGTTTGTGCATTGCAGCCATTACTAACATGACAAAAAGAGGTGCAACTCAAGAAAGATTATCTCAACTCATGGAATTAGAAGAAGACGTGATTATGGTTGGTTTCCATCAGGAGGTACAGAAAGAAAGTGAAAAAGATTGGAATAATAAATGACTTAAGAAGAAGAAATTCAAGGAAGGATATTTGGTTTTCCTCTATGACAATAAATACGTACAACATCTAGGTAAATTCAGGATGCATTGGCTAGGGCCATATGAGATAAAGTCTATCACAAATGGAGGTGTTGTGCAGCTACAGGATTTAACCAGCAAAGAGATGCAAAGATTGGTGAATGGTAGTCGATTGAAACTGTATAGGGACAATCAACCCAGTAACCCTCAATAGTTGTTGTGTAGGAAAACACAATCGTACATAGTGTATATAGTAGAAACTGAAGAAGAAAAGAAAAAGAAAAAAAATGGGAAAAAGAAGAAAAATACAAAAAGATGAAGTAGATGGATAAGTGGTTTCCATGCATTTAGATGATTTAGTGTGCATAAGAGAGTAAGTGGTGTGAAATTACATGAATACATTTCATGCCAGAGAAAGGTTACTAGGAATAAAAATCTACACATTGATGCATACATAAGATAGAAAACTAAAAAAAGGTGGTGGTCAGAAAAGTACAACACATAGATAATTTATGACAGGACTTATAAAAGAAGAATACTTGCAAGGAAAGAATCAATGTGTCATTGAGAAAAAGAGATATAAGGAGAAAAACTCGATGTGAGCAGGTATTTCCCAAGTATTCAGTGAAGATTCAGAGGAACTTTTGCAGGAATTAGCAGAATGGCACCATCGAAGGTCATAGCTCCCAGCCGAAATGCAAGGAAAACACTTAGTGCCAGAAGATCTCAATAAGAGAAAGAATCCAAAGCAACAAACCCTACTCAGGCGGAAGGAGTGGTATATGTGGATGCAATCCAATCTCCTATCATTGAACCCGTTAGTCCTACCATGGTTGAAGAACATGATCCAATGATAGAAGAAATGGAGGTCAACCCACATAATGACACACAAAACCCTACACATCAATTTGGTTTAGGAGCCGCTCAGTAGAGGAATGAGGAAGATGATGAGTGAATAGAGTCAGATGAGCCTAGAGGACAAACCAAACAAGCATAAAACCCTATTGTAGATCCAATGCATCAGTCGAAGGACATACTGATGTAAGTTGTTACAAGAAAACAAGATTGATATGTAGAAGACGAAGAGGATACACACCAAGAAGCAGGGCCATATATAGGGACAACGAAGAAAAAGGGAAAACAAAGAGAATGAGTATCACCACGCAAATAGAAATAAGTAACATTGACACTGTCGTGCATACTCGAAGGAGTTAAGATCTTCCTAACATGTTAGGATGTGTGGATAAACCGAAGTATGTGGACCATGATGTTGTAGACATGAACAACTTCCCTAAGTTTGTGCCATAAGTCTATATGGGGAGAAAATGTATAGGTCCATTAGGGGTTCTGATTTTAGAGCCAAATCAATTGATTGTAGGATTGTATAACATAGGTATCATGAACCTATTGGAAATTCCCCACTTTCGAAGAGGCAAATATGTAAATGCATGTGTGAAACAACTATTTTCCTTGGTGCATGGGGGTGTTCTATGTATGGAGAGAATGGTATCGATAGATGTATATTTAATTGAATAAATCATAGATTTTCCAACATATGGACAAAAGACAGAACAATATGTAGATGACAAGACAGAGGAGAAATCTTTGGTAGAGGAGATGAAGAAGAAATATAGAACTGACAGAGGATCCAAGGGGTTGATCATTGATATAATAAGTGAACCAAAAACCATATTTGCGACCATGATGATATCTTGTAAACTTCTAAATAAATGTCGCAAGGAAGAAACACCTGTAGGAGTCATAGAAACAACCACACAGTGCGTAAAGGGGAGTATACTTAGTTGGATCCCATATTTACTGAGTTTATTTTTGGATGACTACAAGGATGATTAGGATCTCGGAACATATTTCCACTATGCATGGTTGATTATAATAATAGATATTGCAGGTTGGGGAGAACCCAAATATAATGGATTTTACTTGAGGTAAAAAAAGTGTGGTGTAACAAAGTATACAACATTGTGGCACACTTCATATGCAAAACAAAGGAAGGAAAATTCCAAAATATTTTTTGTTGTTCCTCAGTTTGTACTTTAAGGCACTAAAGTACACTATCGAGGCATCCAAAAAGAAAGAGAAGGATAAGGATAAAAAGGTAAATTATATGAAAAGGGTTATTGTTGGTTCCTAAACTGTCTCTGTCCAAATTCCCAGTTTTCCTGGATACTAATGCCTCTTTCAATTATTGCCCATGAACGTTCTAACTCAACTCGGATATTTTATATCTATAGGATGGTGTTGAATAAATTCAAAGTGATGCTTGTTTGATATGATAGTCTAGGTTCGATATTAGGCTATATTATAACTGGAACAATCATTATGAATGGAGACTGAAAGGATAGATTCTTGTGTTTTCTTTTAAGGGTTCACTATTTTTGTTTCAAACTATATAAGAAGAACTCCAAAACTTTGAAATAATAGAATGACGAAACTAAAGGCCGTTTCTGGTATCTGAGTTAAATTTTGAAAAAAGGGAATATGCATGAAATGAAAAGAAAACATAAAGATGCCGAACAAGGTGAGGCATCAATTAGAGAGGAATCTCACTTTGTGACAGAAGAAGAAAATATTTAAGAAAAATCGTAATGAAGTATATGATATTGAAATTTAAAACATTTATAGGTCTTGTATCTGCTGATAGCCGATATAGAGGAAAATCCATAAATGATTAAATGACAAGAATAAAAAATCACCACAATAGAGGTTGTACTAAATTGTAGTTAAACGTTCATTAAAGAGATATATGAAAAATATGAAACAACAGAGAAACAGATAACTCAAACTTGATCAGATCTGGAATCTTCCGTCTGTATTTGTATTAATTCAAAAATATCTTCAAATTCTTCCTTACCATGCGCCCAAAAAAAGCCCCCTTCTTTCAGTCTCCTCGAATTATATTTATACTAGATTCACCAATACATTGATGATTGGTGATTTCCTAACTCCTAGGGGCAAACAATTACAAAAATGCAAACCTTAGCCGTTTACATGATTATATTTTATTTTCTTATCATCTCCATAATACAATTTTTCAAAATGATACTTCATTGTTTTATTGAAGTATCTCCTTCTTTCAACCCAATACATTCAATACATTTTTCAAGAAAGTGTACAAAACTTCTGGGAGGCTCTGGAAAATCCTTTGCTTCGAATAGATAAAATTTTCTCTAGATTTTTGGAAGCCGGTCTTTGATCCCCTTACCAGCAAACTTGATTGATTTAAATTTCAAGTTTGGTTTCACTAACCACTTGTCTATTAGGGTAACATCCATTTCCTTTAATTGTGAAATTTCCAACTGAATTTCGTTCAAACCCTCTTTGAAATTCAAGTGGTGTCTTACAATGTTGATCTAGGTGGATATTGGGGGCCACCCACCTATTCCACTTGGACCCCCACCATTGCTTCTTTCAGTTTTTTAGTTTCCGCACAGTTTACTATTTTTAGTAGTTTTTTGGGTCCTGAACTTTCGGAGCCGTTTTGAGGCCTTAAATGACGTTCTTTGGGAAAACGAAGAGCAACATGGATCATAGATTATGTTTCTCACCCAAAAGTTGTAGTCCTCGGATAGATATTTCTAACGAGGTATGGAACGCGTCAAACAGAGATCGCATGCCAAAGTTACGTCCTCGGGAAGTTGATGTACCAACTTAACCAAACGGGGCCCATAGTCTTGGCGTTTCATCTCCTAGGGTTAGGTATTTGGATGTTTTTTAGTTTTGCATTGTTTCTCAATAAGAATAGGCCTTCGAGCCTCTTTCTAACATAATTCAGAGGCCAGTAGCTGCCATATCTCTTCTCAGAGATAAGCTACCAGTGCCCTAGCTAGTTTATTTCCATTCTGTCTGTAAGCATATTTCAGTCATTTGTTATTAATGAAATGAAGTCTTATTTCTACTGCATCTCTGTGTTTATGTGTATTTCTGTATTTCATTGTGTTCTTACATAAATCTATATTAGTGGTATCAGATAAGTCTGCTCATTCTCGATCCTTCTTTGCATGTCCCCAACGAGGTCGGGGTATAAGGAGTTGGGGCTCGATTTGGTTGAACCTTTGCAAGATCAGCCTCACAAACCCCAGTGACTGCCCATGGGGGAAGAAAAGAAAGATGAGGGAGCAGGAGATCCTATCAAAATGTTGCTTGAGGAGGCCCTCGAGAAACGAAGGAATGTGATGATGGACAAATTTTCCCAGATTCTTCAACGGATTCCCACTAGCGGCGCATCGACATCGAACAGTCACTCTGGAGGCGCCACTCCTTTTAAGGTACAAGTAAACTTTGAAATTCCCATATTTGAGGGCCAAATAGATGCAGATGCCGTAGATAGATGGTTGAATCTGTTAGAAGGATATTTCTCGGTTCATGACTT
>SNQJ01S0017753.1:62945-83877 GCA_010110895.2 Picea sitchensis
CAAGGTTAATCTTCTGTTCTTCTGTTGAGTTATCTTTTACTCCTTTATCTTTTTCCTTTCTTAAGTCAACTTAAAAATATAACTTTTAACTTCTTGACTTTCCCCCCCTCAGTGTGAGACTATGACCTAGTGGGGGTGCCCAGACCACTGAGTCTCCTCATCACCTCTCTAAGAGGTGGGGGCATTACACTTAGAATAATATATCTGGTATATGTTGAAGTAAAAACAATGTCTAACATCCCCACAACAACATCCCTTATAAGGTTGCAACCATATGGGTCCTTTAGTCACCTATAAATCCATCTCATGTGAAAATTCATTGTGCACTCCGTGCACAGTGCTGCCTTCTGGTATCCAAAAGGGTTGGTGGTTTGCAGGGTTTTATTAGTAACCTAAAGTAGTACCCTAGTTAGCCCAAACAATCTAACAACCAATGCATGTATTTTCCCACTGGCTATTATCTCATCTCCTTTTTTATTTTTATTTCATAAGCCTGTAGCTAACCCCGTAGCCTGCAAAACTTGAGAAAAAACATTTCTTACAAGTCTATTGAAAATATTCCTCGCTCCAAATCTCAATCACATGAAAATCTAGCTTCATCGTCAGAGTCTGGAGCTCTAACACCATGTTTATTTTACCTGAACCAACACATGACTAATAATCCAAATAAAATCACTTTGTTAATTATTAACACATCTAGGTTATCAATGAAACATTAGTGGGAAAAAAAAACAATAACACATTGCACATGAGATTTCAGGCAAACAACCCCTAGAAAATACCTTGCAGGAAAGCCATATCTATGATGATTTTATTGCTATAAAATAAGGGCTCCCTTCCTAGGATAATTTCACTTCAAAGGATTATAATGCAACAATATCCTACCCCACCTAGATATTATCTCCCTCACTACCCCTTTTCACCTTTCCTCATCCATGCCCACTCACACTTGGATGAACTCTCTTCACCCACTCATTGAGATCTCCTCACTTTCTGGTCAGTGTCTCTCTCACACCCTCACACTCTCTATAAGCCTCTCATAATGTGTATGTGACTCTCTCGTCTCTTCATGCAAATGTGTCTCATCCTCTCACCTAGTATTCCTTTTATTACATTGAGTTAACCCTAAGTCCAAAACCCTATATCGTCTCCAAAGTGATCAATGATTGAGATATAATATCTCATTCACTTTAGATCTAGTGGCTAGGACTTAATCAACTCTCACTTAATTTACTAATGCCACCAAACTTAGGCATTGAACTTAATTAATTAAAATCACATTCACTTTAAAAATTACACATAAAGTGAACTCCTAAGGTTTTCTGAGAGGTTATAAGGATGACTTCCACATTCTAGACATTAATCCTATGTGGAAGTACTTGTCCAACACTAATACATAAACAATGAACACTTCTAGAATCACTACCACATACCTTCTAAGAAACTATTTTGTCATATTATCAGTGAAGCATATTCTATAGCTTATAAAAATATTATTGACACAAAACTAAGTATAGTAAGAACCAAGATATACCATGCATATTAATAAATTGANTTCTAGAATCACTACCACATACCTTCTAAGAAACTATTTTGTCATATTATCAGTGAAGCATATTCTATAGCTTATAAAAATATTATTGACACAAAACTAAGTATAGTAAGAACCAAGATATACCATGCATATTAATAAATTGATATTGATATGATAAACAAGAAGCCTCTTTTTTACCTAGCCTTGAATTTCACTCAGAGTAGAACTTAGTACCTTGACATGCAAAGGATCCTTGATTGTCTTGGCATCTTTCGCAACCTCAACCAATTGGTTTTCTATTTCTCCAAGAATATTCGTTTCTTTTTTCCATGTCATAAAAAATTGTTGGAATATAATCCATGTGAGGAAATGTTTTGGAAGCATCTAAATAATTCCCAAAAAAACCCAAGTTTTCTTCACTATCTTCATCATCTCATTAATTTCATCAATAATAGTTGTTTCTTCTCCATTATCAAAGTAGGCTCTAAGTGTTCAACAATGCAGGTATTCCAATAGAGGACAAACACCTTCAGAAACCACTCATACACCAGATCAAATATCAACACAATGATGTTTTTACATGGTAAAACCCTTGTGGGGAAACATCCATGGCCCTAGCCAATGTGGCCACTTGGAGAAATTTATTAATGTAAAAAAAATAAAATTACAAGAGAGTTTCTCACAATTGATCATCAACAAATGACCCTCCATGCTCTTTAAATAGATATCATGTACCAATCATGTGCTAAGCCATGGATTAATGTAGTGGTTAATATCGAGGAGAATATATTTCATCAGATCACTCTATGTCGAGAAAAAATCATGATCGCTAGATTACAAATGCAAACTAAAGAAACACACTTTACCCTAACGACACATTAGACAAATGTGATCTTAACTAAATCCTAAGTGTCTAAATATCCTATCATTCCCCCTTAAGAACAACTTGGGATAGGATTGAATGATTTAGAAAGGTGACACAATAGGAGAATGGGGGAGGAATTCTATCCTATTCCCCCTTAGTGACAACTTATTGAACTCCTAACGTAGATCAAAGTTTAGAAAACTTCTCTTCTGTAAGAGACTTTGTAAAAATGTTTTCAACTTGATCTTCTATAGGGAAAAATATAATTTCAATATCTTGATCATGAATGAGATTTCTAATGATGTGCATGTGTAGCTCGATGTGTTTTATATGCCGATGTTGAATAGGATATTTGGTGAGATTGATGGAACTCTAATTGTCACACAAGAGGGTGGTCATATGTTGCGACTAGAATAAAAAATATGAAAGGATATGTTGAAGCCACAATGCTTCTTAACTTGCATTAACCACTACATGGTACTCTGCTTCTACTGAAGAAAGAGAAAGAGCCTGCTGTTTCTTACAAGCCCAAGTGATAGGTCTAGAACTAAGGCTAAAAACATAACCTGCAGTATATTTTCGATCATAAGGGTCATTGGCCCAATCTGAGTAGTGAAACAAACCAACAAAGGAGCCCCCCCTAAACTATAATGTATCCCAAAATGAACTGTACTTCAGACATACTAAAGTATCCTTTTAGCTTCTTTCCAATGTATTTCATGGGGTGTTTGCATATACCAAGCAACAAGACCAACATCAAATGAAATATCAGGAAAATTATGAGTCAAATATAAGAGGTTACCAGCTAAATGAAGGTACAAGGTGGAATCAATGACGCAAGAAGCACAAGTGGGAACAAGTTTCACTCCAGACTAGAAGGGAGAAGGGGCTGGTTTAGAATCATCCATGTGAAAGAAGCGAAGAAGGTCATGTTAGCACTCTGTAAATTTGTTTGGCTGATAAAACAAATGAAAGAGCGAACCTACAAACCAAGTTTAGAGTTGGGTACTAGCCTGCTCAGCTCAGAGAGGGCTCTCTGTTGTCACTTGATCCTCAACAGATGAATTTTCTTTAACAAATCAATGGATAGGTTTTGTTGATTTGAAGGTTTTTTTATAATTTTGCTGGCAAGGAAGGGGAGGGGGACTTAGGGCTATGGAGTCAAACTTCTGAAATGAATGGAAGCACTGATTGGTCGGTAGAAATCTCTACAGGATAAAGGATAAATGACTCGCAAGGATGATTTTAGGGGACAAATTTCGCTCATGGGCTAATTTTCCATGGTTTTTCCAAAAAAGAGATTCGTTATTTTAAAAATGATTCACCCAAATTCTATAGGATAAAATGATTTTACCTTAAAAATCGCCAAATTTTTATAAAAACTATATAAAATTCTTAGAAATTTGAATATTTTACAAAAATATCGCCAAACATTTATAGTTGGCATATGAAGGATTAGTAATATTCACCAAGGTTTCTACATTTTAAAATAAATTTCCATCCTTAAAATCATCCCTGTAAATGAGGCGATAAATATGAGTTATAAATTGTAAATTTGCAGAGTGTAAGAAGAAGGGAAAAACATATAATTGTATCAGAGAATTAAATAAATCAATTATGACATTAGTTAGGAAGAACTTAACACAGTTTAAATTTCTTAATCCAAGAGAATCACAAGATGAATTATGGGCCTTTAACTTTCAAATTTAAACAAAAGACAATGTAAATGAAATAAAAAATATAGGAAATACATACAAAGAGAGGAGACAAAACTTGGATCACCACCATTAGAATATTTTCATGGAAACTTCAAGACTTCTGCATGTGTATTCTATTCAGCTTCAGAAAATTACATCCAAGTTCTGAATAGCTAAAATCATGCCCTTGTGCTTCTGCCAACCACTAATACATTTGGAACTCCTAATATTTATACAAGCCGAGTTCCTTCGGTTTGAAACTGATTACAATGATTACAAAGAAACGTTTTGTTTTTTGAAACCGATTACAATGATTAAAATTAAATGTTTCGGTTTTGAAACCGATTACAATGATCAACAAGAAACATTTCTTAATCCATATTATGATTTATTTGGCATTTCAGTCCCTCTCTTCACATGATCCATTGTCTTTCATTGACCTCTGGACAACACATGTCAGGCCCTCGAAAACTGCATTTGGCCTTGCCCAGCCGGATTATCTTCTTTGATTGCAAGTCAGGAAATGCTCTGTCTCAGATGTAATTTTCTTCTTGAAAACGAATGGAACTAGCGAGCCGAGTTAGTGTACTGTTGAGATGTAGTTGAAGATGGTTGTCACACCAAGGTTTTAATGGTCCATCATTTGAAATAGAATAAAATAAATGAACAACCACCCTTTTATAACTTTCCACTTTTTGGGGGCATGAGAAAGTGTATTGGGGTAACCCTCTTTTCACCCCGAAATGCACCTGGTGATGCCACGTAGCCCCGAATGAAAACCATGGTTTAAATTTCGGGCCAACTCTCCAAAATCAACCCTCGCTCAGCTTCTCCCCCCAAAATTATCCTTGACAATTGATCTTGAGAGTTCATGATCTACGATGTGTCGAGCCCCATTAGCTTAGCAGTCCTGCCAGATTTAGCTATTTCCTTCCATATTTAGCCGCTTCTCTAGTTTATCAGGCTTCGAAACCAGTTTTAGCATTCTTCTAGATCTTGAAATCTTGATTTCACACAAAAGAAATTAGCATGTGATAACATTGGCTCCAATGGGGATGTTATCCTCCCAGTGAGGTAGCAAAGAACTTGTAGACCCAATTCCTGATCCATTGGGTTGCTCCCAAAACATGTGTGTACCCTTCTCTGAATTCCCACCAGTGTCCATTGAAAACCCAAGTCTATACACTTCTCTCAACTAAAAATTGAACGCTAAATATACCACTACAGTATGAATGTACACACTACTTAAAACCCAAACTAAAAACTTCTTGAACAACAAGCTTATTGCACACTCCTATCTACTCTAACTACTGAAATGAACTGCCAATCAAATTAAGTCATAGTTCCAATGCAACCATGCAAGAATTTTATCCACTGTTTTCTTTCTTTGCACATGATTAATCCAAATCTTGTTTACTGATAATTCATTAAAAAAATTACCTATAAATTCAAATCTCAAAAAATTAAAAACGTTGGGACTATTAACTGCCTCCAACAAAACTAAAAATGGATCCTCCAAAACATGCATAAAACAACAATCATGTTTCACCCCTTCCATTGCATCCTTGTTTTCATGTAATTCAACGTGTTGATATCCACAAAGAGGCTGGAAAATTTGTTGAGACTGCTAGAAATAACAATCTTCTGAATCAAAAGACAATGTTGGCTGAAATGAAACCTCTGGTGGAAATCAATCCATATCTAACATTGATGTTGATTAACCATCATCTTTATTTCCAAGATGGTAGTTGATCATAGGCTGCAAACTTGAACTTAAATAGCCTTCCATGTAATCAACAACATAGTCATTAAATGCATGAGAAGGTTGTTGGTGTTCCTCACTCATACAATTTGCTCATGTAAAACAGTGCCACTGTGAATGTAGTCAAACTCCCCTGCTTTGTCTATTATCTCATAATTTACTTTCAACAATTCAAAGGAAGGAAAACATAATCAAAGATAATTTTCATTGGCAAGTCCATTTATTTCTTCATATTCAACATCATGCATGGAGGATTTTTTATTTGAAATGTTATAAACATTTTTCTTCAACAATTTGAAAGAAGCAAAACACAATGGCAAAGTTCTTTCACCTGATTCAAAACTTTCTTCATTTTCTTCACAGTTGTCATATGCACATTTTTCGATTTATTTGGATTGCTGAACACAATCATTTTCAGATTCATCTTCAACCAATGGCTTCAATTTTGAACTGTTAAAACCTTCTGTATAACAAGTAATAGTGTCATCCAACACATCAGAAGATTTCTGCAATTTCTTGTCAATTTATTCCAATGAATCAGTGTGATGTGGCATCAACATACATTCCTTTGCATCAATGATAATCTTAATTTTTTTTTCAATAATCTAAACGAAGAAAAACATGAAGGTAAATATTTCCTTCCGCTGATGAGGTACTTTCTTCATATTCTTCTTTGTAATTGTGATATGTAGGATGATTTTTTTCATTACACTACTGAAAATGAACATTTTCTGATAGAGAACATGCAGCTGGTTGTTCTAGGAATTCAACATCATAATCATCATAATATTCATCATATATATGAAAATGAACAACATCTGCAATGTCATCTAACAAGGAAAAACTTGGGACATCAACTTGCTCTTCAACAAGTTGATTTGCAAATTCATTTTCTTGACTGTCTACAAATGAATACATAAAACAATTAGCCCCATGCTTATTATGGGATGGATCAGAAGATAAATTAGCACCTTCTTTTTCAATAAGTGGAATATAATCCTTTGCAAAATCATTAGCATTTAGAACTTCAAGAGGACATATGATATTATTAACCCTCTGCTCAAGATTCAAATCAACTATTTTTTGTGCATATTTACTGTCATGTTCTTTAGCATCCAACTCCTCATTTCGAATCTATTTACATGCTTGAATATTGCATTGAATCTCCTGAGCATAATTAAACATTTGTTGTAAGGACTTAGATCTTCTTTCCATGAGAATAAAAGACAAATTTGGATGAAAGGTTGTTGCATAATGGAGCATGGCAACAACTTCAGTGGGTTGAATCTATTTTGGAAACTTCGAATAAATACTGGAAAACATTTTACTGAATGTAGAAATAGTTTCATTTCACTCCCTTTTCAAGGCACACAACTCTGTAAGATGTAGATACAAAGATTTCCTCTTGCCCCAAAATTTCAAAAATATATTCTTCAATTCCTCCCATGAGCTAATTGTCTCTGGATGCAAGTGTTTAAACCAGTCTTTGTTATCCCCTTTCAAGGATTGAGAGAAGGCCGTCATACAAACATCGTCATGAGAAATGTCAAGAAAACCTATAAAATGTTCAAAATATTGGATGTGTTTTTCAGTTGTGATGGTATTAGGTTCTCCATCAAACATAGGTAGGTACTTATATTGCTTTGGAGGAAAATTATGGAGGATGTGAGGTAATTTTAAGGGTCTGTATCTATGCCTAATCTTGGAGGGTGTTGGAATAAGTACATGAGGTGAGATATCATCCTTTATTTCATGTGGCTCATCAACTTGGCTATGGTCAACACATGGATCAGATGGAAGATTTTGATCAAAATCAGTGATACAACAAGGAAATATATGTACAACTTTAAGAGGAGGATATACAAGTGTAAGATTCTCATGATCATGATTTGAATGCAACAGGTAAAGAAAAAATTGTTTAGCATGTTCAGGAAATGACAAAAGGTAATTAATAACAAAAAATATTATGTCTTGGAAAAAACTCAACTTTGGGTACTTGTTTTCTCTCATGATGTCCTTTCATACCTCTGTCAATGGATCTCTTCCTCCAGTGGATTCTCTAAATTGCATTTGAAGCTTGATTGGAGTTGTAGGAGGAAATGTACAACCTTCTTGTTTCTTACCTTTGTCCACCATCATAAATCAAATTTGAAGCTTTAGGTCATTCTTCTCCTAGGGAAAATCTTCAGTTTCATCCCCAACAATGGTGCCATAATGTTAGCACTTTGTAAATTTGTTTGGATGATAAAAAAAATGACAAAAGTAACCTACAAACCAACTTTAGAGCTGGGTACTAGCTTTCTCATCTTAGATATGGCTCTCTCCTATCACTTGGTCCTCAATAGATGAGTTTTCTTTATCAAATCAATGGTTAGGTTTTGTTGCTTTGAAGGGTTTTTTATAATTTTGTCGGCAAGGAAGAGGAGGGAGACTTAGGGATATGGAGTCAAACTTCTGAAATGAATGGAAGCACTGAATGGTTGGTAGAATTCTCTAGAGGATAAAGGCTAAATAAGGCGATAAATCTGAGTTATAAATTGTAAATTTGCAGAGTGTAAAAAGAAGGGAAAAACATATAACTGTATCAGAGCATTAAATAAATGAATTCTGACATTAGTTAGGAAGAACTTAACATGGTTTAAATTACTTAAGCCAAGAGAATCACAAGATGAATTTTGGGCCTTTAACTTTCCAATTTAAACATAAAATAGTGTAAATGACATCATAAATACAGGAAATACATACAAAGTGAGGAGACAAAACTTAGATCATCACCATTAGAATATTTTCATGGAAACTTCAAGACTTCTGCATGTGTATTATATTCAGCTTCAGAAAACTACATTCAAGTTCTGAATATCTAAAATTGTTCCCTTGCACTTCTGCCAACTAGTAATACATTTGGAACTCCTAATATTTGTACAAGTTGAGTTCCTTCAAGTTGAAACCGACTACAATGATTACAAAGAAACATTTTGGTTTTTGAAATCGATTATAATGATTAAAATGAAATGTTCGGTTTTGAAACCGATTACAATGATCAACAATAAACATTTCTTAATCCATATTCTGAATTCTCTGGTGTTTCAATCCCTCTCTTCGTGTGATCTGTTGTCTTTCATTGACCTATGGACATCATTTTCCAAACCCTGGAAAAATGCATTTGGACTTACCCAGTCGAATTATCTTATTCAATTCCAAGTCAAGAAATGATCTGTCTCAGATATAATTTTCTTCTTAAAAATGAGTGGAAATGGCAAGCCGAGTTAGTGTACTGTTAATATGCAGTTGAAGATGGTGGTCGCACCAAGGTTTTAATGGTCGATCATTCGAAATAGAATAAAATAAACGAACAACCACCCTTTTATACCTTTTTTTCTTTTCGAGGGCATGAGAAAGTGGTTTGGGGTAACCCACTTTTCACCCTAAAATTCACCTGGTGGTGCCACGTAGCCCTGAACGAAAACCATGGTTTAAATTTCGGGCCCACTCTCCAAAATTAACCCCCGCATAGCTTCTCCCTCCGAAATCATCCTCGACCGTTGATCTTGAGAGTTCATGATCTGTGATGCGTCGGGGCCCATCAACTTAGTGCTCCTACCATATTTAGATATTTCCTTTTATATTTAGCCCCTTCCCTAGTTTATAGCTTCCAAACCAGTTTTAGCTTTCTGCTAGATCCTGAAATCTTGATTTCACACAATAAAAATTAGCATGTGATAATAGGTCACAAGCATACTTAGATTGGGAAATATTTTTCCTTCCCTGGTTTACAATACTTGGAGGCCAAGGAAATAATGAAAATAGCATAAGTCTATACTTTCAAATTTCTTTTTAAGGCTATATTTCACATGGGTTAAAATTTTAGGGTCACTACCAGTGAGGATAAGGTCATCAACATAAAGAACACAAAGTATGAGATGGATTCCTACTTTCTTGGTATAGACATTAGGAAGAGAATGACATCTAGAAAATTCAATGTGAAGAAGAAAGTTTTCCATTTTGGTATATCAAGCTCAAGGAGATTACTTAATACCATAAATAGATTTCTTAAGGTGATAAACTTGGATGGAGGCATTCTGGACATAGCCAGGAGGTTGTTCTATGTATGTTTCTTATTGAAAATGCCCATGCAAGAAGGTGTATTTAACATCCATCTGATGGAAATCCCATTTATGTGAGGCAGCAAGGGATAGAACAAGGTGGATGGAATTCATTTTGGCTACATGGGAAAATGTTTCATTATGGTCAATTCCTTCAACTTGAGAGACCCATTTGATAACTAACTGGGCATTATGTCTTTCAACACTTTCATCTCATGCATACTTATTTTTGTACACCCATTTACATCTGAAAAATTTTCTTCCTTTTTTAATTGGTACAAGATCCCAAGTATCATTCGCCATTAAATAACATTACTCATTATTCACTATTGTTTCCCAATCTGAATGAACTGAAGCTTTTGCAAATGTTTATGGATCACGTTTCTTTGAAACTTGAGAAAAAAGAGAAGAGTCTCACTGGAACTGTGAACGTATTCAACGATGGTATGAAGGATCACTGATAATACCACCAACTACTTCTCATGTTGAATGGACCCATCTTAGAAGAATTTGTGCTAGTGCATGTTCATGTTCAATGGACTCCTCTAGAGGAAGGTGAGCACACAGAGATGGATTTTCATCATCAATCTCATCATCTAAAGAAGAAGAAACCAAAATAGGTTTATAATATGGCACAATCGCTGAAGATGACTCATAAGACAAAGATGGCACAAATGCCAAATTAGGCTTACATGCCAAGATATTTTCATCAAATTTAACACCTATTCTACTAATAATTTCATTGGACTAAGGTTGAAGAATTATATAACCGTTGACATCTTCAGAATATCCAACAAATACATAGTTCTCACTTTTAGGTTGTAGCTTTCCTTTTCTCATCAAGAATGTGAGCCCAACCTACACTGCCAAATACATAGAAGTGACTTTCATATGGCTTAATTTTATTCTATGATTCTTTTGATGTTATATTTTTTAGATCCTTTGTGGGAGTGTGATTTACTATGAAATTTTCATAGTTAATGGATTCCACCCAATAATTAATACTTAATCCTTTAGATTGGATCGTACAAATAGCCATTTATTTTAATGTGTGATTGTTTCTCTTAGCGACACCATTTTGTTGCGGCATATATGAAACAATATGTTGCATATAAATACGCTGTGAAAAATTGTAAATTTATTGTTAACATATTCACCTCTATTATCTATTCTTAACATTTGAAGTTGATTTCTAGATTGACTTTCTACAAGGGCCTTGTAGGCCAAAAATCTCTCACACACTTTTCTCTTACCTTTTAAAAAGTAAATCCAAGTGTGTCTGGAAACGTCATCTATGAAAGTTAACAAATACTTGTACCCGAAGAAAGGAGAAGAAAGAAGACCACAAAAATCACTATGAACAAGGTATAAAGGGGTTGACTTGTTCCAAGAGGAAAGCTTGTCAAAATTTTCCTGATGATGTTTGTTGAGAACACATATGGCACAAACATTTTCACTGCAAGAAATGAGATGAAGACCAATCACCATGTGTTGATTGCATGGTTACTACAATGAGAAATCGTTTATATGACCAAACCACTCATGCCAAAGCGTTTCTAGTCATCACTATGAGAAAAATAAATGATGGAAAAGATGATGACCCAAAGTTGTCAAATTTGTACAACCTAGTAATATCAAGAACAATTCAAGTTGCGAGGTCATGCTTAGGATTTTTTAAATCCTTGATTACAACTTTTTGAGGTAAAAAATATATGGTTTTACCTTCACCTGAATGAGTGATTTGATACATTGATAGAAGGTTGCAGAAAATAATTGGAACACATAATACATCATTGAAATGACCATTATCTACTAGAACTATTACAGACCCTACAACACTAAGAGATCTATCATCACCAACAAATATTTTCTTGCTATTACATTCATTAAGAGAAGAAAATATGGCTTTATGTTAGCCATATGATAAGATCATTCATAATCAATAAGCCACTCCTTAGAATAAAAAGTTGAAGTTGCGTTGAGGGAGAAGCCAAAAGTAGATAGTGCATGTCCATGAGAAGAAGAAGAAGAAGATGAAGATCAATACTAATGTTGTGCTTCTTCATTTCTACTTCTAAGGATTCCATATTTTTAAGACATTTGGACTCCACATGACCATCTTTCCCACAACAATTTCAATGTCTATCAATCTTCTTATTTTCAGAATTTGCTCATTTGTCACCATTAGGAGAAGAAGTTGGAAAAGAGGGTTTCAGACCTTTTTTTGCTTGTTCTTGTGGTGAGGATGTTGCTTCTTCAGATTCTTGGATTTATATATCTGTTGGATGGGATTTTTTGGATCTACATGAAGTGTTTATTAGTCCAAGTTCCACAATCTTATATCACTCTTGAATAAGAGCATCACAAAAAGACTCAATAGAGGGATTCTGGTAAGCACCCCTTATAGATTCTCTGGTGGCATAAAAGGTAGATAGAAGCATAGAATATGCACTACCGATATTAGAAACAGTAATATAGATGCATCGGTCTTCCTTCAGATCTATTTTGTAGTCTATACATAAAATTCTAAGTGTTTTGAACTTACATAAATAATCTTCAATGCAAGGGAAATCATTAATTGATTTTCCAACTGGTGGACTCAAATAATATTGTGTTTACCCAACACAAATTCAAGATTTTCCCAAGTTTATTTGGGAGATCAATTCCTTCAAGGTGAAAACTTAAATCAAGAGAGATGGACATTCTGATTATTCCATGTTCTTCATCATTCTTATTATCCCATTTGACTTTATTTTCATCATTAGTGGGTTCTAGTTATTTCCAAGGTAATTTGATACAGTCCTTTACTTCTTAGTACATCCTCCATCTAAGATTTCCATGAGCAGTAGTTGGTGTTGGTAAGAAAAATATCATTGGAAGAGACCATATTAAAATATGCAGAGAATATGGAATTAAAGGCTAAATATAATGGTATGAATGAAAATCTCTCGAAAAATTGTCTATTTAAAAAAAACGACACTAAAAACGAACTTCGGATGTGCAATTTATTGTTGGAAATTGTGTTATCATTGATGTCAAAGGATGTCATGGAGACTATGTGAGGCATATTCACTCTATGTGCATGAATGGAAGCATCCTAGTCGTTAACTTCTATAGATAAAGAGGATGTTAATAAGTGTCCCCAAAGAGAAGATTAAGAAGCATCATATGCGGTTTTGTGTGAATGAAGTCCCTGCAAATGCCCCTACCAATAACAGGTCCAAGGATCGAACCAAAACCAATAACACAACTCCATGGATAGACATAGAAATTTTAGTGTGTCCCTACACAACACTATATGATGATAATACTTTGTGTTTAAATAAGAATGACAACTAGATGTGATCGAGGAGAAAAAAGAAATCAAGGAATGATAACTCTATATGAATGAAAGAAATCGAGGAATGAGATCTGAATGAGAAGAGTAAAATCCAACAATGTTTTCTTGCCCATTTTCTGCAAAAATGATTATCCATGTTCGATGTCCTATATATACAAGAGGTATGAGAATATGAGATCGAGGAGGCAACAAAACCAGTAATAATGTTCTGAGAGCGCAAAATAAGCTTTCCGCATAATGATATATCCCACATTCGTTGGGAAAATCAATTCCAAAAGGTTTATAATGAAAAAGTAGTATTACATTGTTTGAATGAAAATGGGCATGGAACCTTGCACAGAGAGTTACGTTTTGGTGTGGAGAACAGTGGAACCATATATGGTTAAATATTAACCACTTATTCTCTAAGATCAACAGAAGGGATCAAAGAACTGGGGTATAATACCTGGTGGGATAGCTTATCCATGTCAACACCACATCAATGCCACATGTCTAGACAAATGAGTGCCACATCAAAGGGAGTCCACGTCAGTGCCACATCAACATAAGAAATCTCAAAAACTGACTAAGTATTGAGTTATCATGGAGATAGTGAGAACGACGAAGAATCATAATTAAGTGAAGAATGAGTGCAAACCCATGGACCCACAGTGAGATCTTGGAAATTTGGCTAACTATGGGGATAAAGTGAAGAAATGACTATGTACCCATAACCGATCGGACGGACGAATGGAGTCGAAAAGACAAGAATGGAGATGTATCGTGAACCGGTGGTGAGATATTGAAAACTAACTAAGTATGTAGAACCATTAAGATGCAGTGAGACTTCAAAGAGTGACTAAGACCTCAAAAAACTGACTAAGCATAGTGGATCAGTCGGATGAAAGAGGTCATGAATAAGAGAAGAATGGAGATGTAGTGAACCCATGGTGAAAGTTTGAAAATTGAGTAAGTATGAAGAATAGATTGAACGGTTCAAAAGGTGAGAGATACAACAACCCAAGAGTGGCCACTTGTCATAGATCAAACGACTTAGAGGATGAGATATCTAACGACTCATAATGTCTTGTAAACCTGTGGAGAAAGAATTAAAAATATTATAATTATAGGTGCAAATTGAGTACGGTGAAACTTGAGGTTGTAACTTGAAGGTCCTAGAAACTTGAAATGAAGAAGATATATGCATCAAGACATATATGTTGGAGAAATTTCTATTTTCGGCACACTATTTCAGTGGGACTAACACTAGTTCAATGGGAGTTAACTGACTAGTTCTATTTTATACTTTCTAATCTTAGACTATTACTATTATGCATGCATTCCTAATTATAGGATGTCATTGCCTATATGAGTGAAGATCACTCACTCATTGATCAGATCATAATATACATTGATTCTCATTCTTTATGTTGTATCTCTCTTCCTTTTCTTGATAAGCTTTGTTTGTGTATGCTTTAGCTAGGTCTCCTGTGCAGGTTTTCATGAAACACTGACATGGTATCAGAGTCGAGCTGCTTGGAGCAATCCAGACAAGCTAGAGAAGAGCGTTTTCACAATCATCGCATTGTGTGCTTTACTAGGGTGTGATGATTCAACATCCTCACACTTTATCCTTCTCTAGGGTGCAACGATTCAGTAACCCTCCAAAAATTGGTTTTTTGCAGTAAAAAAGTCATATCTCGAAATCCGTGATCTGGGTTGGGCTGAAATTTGGAAGACATATAACATAGGGATTCTCATGCTCACCAACAATCTCCAAAAACCACATCATATTTTAGGAGATATAGTTGTCTTATCATATCTATAGCTGCCATAAAACTGTGTCATATCTCGGAATCCACGATTTGGTTTTTCAAGATATTTTCAGAATCAATAGCAGGGATGGAGACAATGCAACTTCTTCAATCAAATCTGGTGATAATAATCACACCGTACAACTATTTTGAATGGAATTCGAAGGCCTCATTCCAACTCAAAATAAAAGGACTGTATAATTTGACGGTGGCGACATAAACAAAACCTACATCATCACTTGAGAAGACCAGATGGGAGAATCGTAAGGATGAGGCCATGGGAATACTTCTTGAGTTAATCTCCATTGATTTATGGTTTCATGTTTCCACATGAAAAACTCCAAATGAGATATGGAACACCTTGGAAGGACTCTTTGAAAAGCAGGATGAGATCCGAGGTCATATGCTTGAGGTAGAGTTGAATACCTTAGACCCTAAAAGTTTTGATAATATACATGATTTTTTTACTAAATTTAAATCTTTGCTATTGCGGTTGGGTGAATGTAGTATTGACAAGTCTACACAAGAGAAATAATTTATTCTAACAATCTTGGCCAAGCTAGGACCAGAATACACTGTATATGTCTCCTATTTCCATTATGGAAGATGTCTTTTTGGAACAAATTGGAAAATGCCTATGATGGATCAATTCATTGAGTCTCTTACACAAGAGTAGACAAAACTCATACAAATGGGCCTCATCAAGGATTCCAAAGAACATGCACTCACCATGCATGATGGAAAAGGATCATCCAAACAGAACGGGAAGGAGAAACATAACGAAAAGGAGGGATATTCCAAACCCTTTAACGATTCTTCAAGTTCCAAAGACTCTTCAGATTCCAAAGAGAAGAAGAAGGGAAAGAAATGCACTTACTGCAATAAACCAAATCATGAAGAATCGACATGCATGAAGAAAGAAATTGATATTATGGCACATGCACTTCAACACAACAACCTTGGAAACTTCATTCCAGATGGAATCAAGAAGCAAAAGGAAGAAGATCCTACTCTTAAGAAAGGTAATCATCATGCTCCTGTTGCAATCAATTCCTCATATGATTCATGGATTGTAGATTCTGGCGCATCACATCATATGGCAACGAAAGAGGAAGTTTTATCTTCCTTTATTCCATGCTCAAGACCCCCTATTCTCATGGGGGATGATACTCAAGTAGAAGTAGCAGTAGAAGGGAGAGTGGAACTCCACAATGGTATTTTTGAGAATGTTTTGCATGTTCCAAATCTTTCTATGAATTTGCTCTCAATTTATTAGATCACTCAAAAAGGTAAAAATGTTGAATTTACATCATATTCAGTTTTAGTAATTGACATGCATGACATTTCCATCATTGCAATTGGCGAGGTGGATCAAAAGTCAAGGTTGTATAAATTCACTAAGTTTTCTGAAAATGACTCCTCTATTCTACTTACACATAAGGAGAGTACTTTGCATGCACCTCCAGTGAAACATGCATATACTCTTGTGCTTCCATTAGTTTCAGACATCAGAGATGATTCCATACACTCAGATTTTGTACATGGAAATAAGCAGGTAGTATAGCCAGATAAGAAGCCAATGTTGAAGATTCAACAGACGCCCAAGAAGGCATAGACCACACTTCAAGCAACAAGTATACTTGTTGGGAATCCATTGGATTCGAGGAAGACTCGATCTCAACATGAGGAGTCTTCTCATGTACATTCAACTTTAGAACCTATGATGCCCATGAATTGCTATATGGTTTAATCTACTGATCCACAAACCTATAATAAGGTTGTGGGCAATCCATTATGGCAACAAGCCATGCAGAAGGAACATGACTCTCTCCTAGAGAATCAGACTTGGCATCTGGTTCCACTTCCACCAGAAAGGAATATTTTCAACTGCAGATGGGTCCACACGATCAAGAGGTACACGGTTCGACAGGTTGCCAAAGGACTTCATCAGATCCATAAATATTTCTACATCTTCATGGAGACTTTCAGTGAGGAGACGTTTCAAACTTTGCGGGATTGTCTTGCAGTGAAGAACATAGTTTCCTAGCAGCTACCATTTTCTTCTTTTGATACATTGTCTTTTGATGGTGGGTTTTGTTCCCACGTGGTTTTCCCTCTTTCCTCATTTTTATTTAGTGCTCATTAGTTGCATTGTACATGAGTACCTAATATGGCCTAGTAGTCGGGATTCAATTTTTACTCCATAGTGATGTTCATGGGGGGTGTTGGAGAAATTTCTATTTTTGGCACACTAGTTCAGTGGAAGTAACACTAGTTCAGTGGGAGTTCACTGACTAGTTCTATTTTATACTTTCTAACCTTAGACTATCACTATTATGCATGCATTCCTAATTATAGGATGTCATTGCCTATATGAGTGAAGATCACTCACTCATTGATCATATCATAATATACATTGATTCTCATTCTCCATGTTGTATCTCTCTTCCTTTTCTTGATAAACTTTGTTTGTGTATGCTTTAGCTAGGTCTCCTGTCCAGGTTTCCATGAAACACTGACAAGATCGACAGTCGATATTAAATCCAAAAGAATGATCATACAGTTTCCATGTTGCATGAGCTAATGGTCAGTGATTGAGATCAATGGTTTAAATTGAATTGAGAAGACATTCCAAAAATGTTTGTACGTTTGGGTTGTATGGTGTGTTCTTATGGACAATAAAGAAGATTGACCATTGCGATTGAACTAATTTCCATATCAGACGGTTGTTGTGCATTGTGGTTGCACTGTATGTTTTGGTGGACAAAAAGTGAATTAATAGTAGATATATATTCAAGGAAAAATCTGACGGTTGCTGAGAGATGAGGCCTATGTTATGTGTTTTGATGGGATATGAACAATCGACAGACAAGATTAAACACCAGATCCAATAGTATTTGAGCAATGAGGACCAATGAACATGATCGCATGCAATAGATGTGAACCAAGACTAGTTTTCATGGAAGTGTTTCAAAGGATATTTGAAGACTGAGTTTGAAGAAAGAAGTAAAGGGAGTTGGAGCCAACCCCATAAAACTTTGTATGTGGAGAAATCATTGAGTGCATGAGATATATAAATAAATATGCACATATGATTTTGAAGAGTGTGTGGAAATTGTGAAAGGATGAAAGAGTGAAGAGTGCAAGAGGAGTGGATCGGGTAAAGATAATCTCTGAAGCTTCAAGGTTCAAGGATGTCAGAGAATGAAAGGAAGATAAGAGGAGTGGATCGGGTAAAGAGAATCTCTGAAGCTTCAAGGTTCGAGGATGTCAGAAAATGAAAGGAAGATAATTTAAGGGTGGGAGGTTGGTGCAAGGGAAAGGATTGGTATCCTCATCTTCTTAATAGGTAGATTGGTTCTTAGCGGATTGGTGTCCATTGAATGTAAGTGGGTTTTTACAGTGAGGATTGGTGTTCTCATATTCTAAACAGGTGGGTGCGTATCAGATTGAATTGTAAGTGGGGGAAAGAAGTTAGGTAGAGGCCAGCATGTTGATTCCTAGTGTATCTGACATCATCAACGATGTAATTGGGAAGCTAAATTTAATAGATGGTATTTATGGTTGTCATAACTAGTTGACTAGATTCTTTTTGTTTGTTTCATGTGTTGATCTCTTGGTGAAGAGAAGCTGGCAGTAATTGTATCTAAAACAATCCCAGAGCTTGTCATCGATGATCCTGGACGATTTCAACAGATTATCACCAATCTTATCTCCAATTCTGTCGAATTTACAGTGAATGGTCGCATTTTTGTTTGTGTTCGTCTTGCACAGGAAATCGACGTTCTAATACACAGGCTCTCTGGCTACAAAATTGGTGACGATCCTGAGGTAAATAACTGTGATTTGTCCAATACTTGAGTGTTACAGAAGCTGCGGGTCTCAAAAATAATTGGGAATCCTTCAAGATATTACTTGAAACTGACGACGATGAATTATTTTCTGAATCTGATGAAAAAGGCTGACTTGGCCCAGAGAAGGTTGTTGCAAACTTTTTGGGACTGTTTGATATTCTTCGTATAAGGACGTTTTGTGTGTTTTATGTCATGACAGAGCTATAGGGGAGTGGTTGTTTTAGTGTTGTTTTGGGGGTTTTCCTATCAAATTACAACCGATGATGAAGATAAATAGTTTTATCCTCTTTGGATTTGCGGCAAATGTAGCCTTGGTATTCTCTGGCCGTACTGTCAAATATTTTTCAAATCTTAGGACAAACTTGAGACCAGGTGTGGATGGCTGGGTTGTATCACTCGAAGGAATGATGAGCCTTGTAGTTTTATTGGGACTTACAAATGCATTCCTTTTACTGGTGAAGTTGTGGAAGCTCTATGGATGCCCTCATGAACATGGCTTGTGAGGAAAAGGAGCTCCTGTTGGTTCAAAACTTACACTTGAATGCCTTTTACTTCTACATAATAGGCGGGTGGCTTCATCAGTGAGCATGGATTTTGATACACTTACAAAGAATAATGAACATTTTAAAGGTAAGATATTGTTGAGTTCAGGTACCGGACTGTCTCAAGCATCAATTCCATCAAAGGATCAAACTCTTAGAGCACCTTTGTCAGTCTCCCAGCTAGTGTTTATTGACTCATTTCCAAACTTGAAAGTTTGGTACTGTCAGCATCATCTTTGTCGGGTTTTGTTCATAGGGATCTTGTCCATCAAATTGCTAATAAACTAGGGATATGATGTATCGGAAGAAGAGTAAAGGAGTATCTACATATTCTGCCAGTGGAACGTCTGCCAATAGCTGTCTAAGCAACTCTTCAGGAAATGTGGGCGAGTAGGCATTTCCTGGAACTTTGTTATGTGCATGCAATATTTTGGGAACTGTTTTTCTAGATTAATAATTAATAATATAATTATAAATTATTAAATAATATATATAATAAGTAATAATAATAACAAATAGTTATTTATTATTTTATGGATGGTCATCATATGTTTTCTATAAATGAAACACTCATCATAGTAATAAAATATTGATTACATATAAAAAAAATTAACGTGGTATCAGAACAAGATTGGAACTGACTCCCTCACGGGAGGAGGGGAGAGGCCTATTAGAAAGGGAAATGGAAGCCTATGAGAATACGAATATGGTGTGTCAACCACTGGCAGAGCCCAAAGAGACACGGCGTGGGAACTAACTAAACTGTCGCTCATGATAAATTGCGAAGCAAAGAGAGATGCGGAGAGAAAAGAATAGAACAGTATATTGAAATGTATGAAGAAGAACTGAAGAAGTTCTGAGAAGATGTTACAATGCAATGGGAGATGGCTGAGCTAAATATGCTCAAGCAAGACAAAAATAGAAAGTACAACTGTCCAGTACAACTGGCAGTGTACAGTCAGAGTGTTGAGGTTACATTATATTTAACACGCCCTCTTAAACTCAACAGTTACAATTATCAGCACTGACTATGCTTAAGTGTTGTCTCTGAAAATCAAAAACTGACTTTCCTAGTGGCTTTGTAAAAATATCAGCAAGCTGATCTCTAGAACCACAAAATTGTAGTGCAATATCCCCATTATTGACTAGCTCGCGTATGAAATGAAACCGAATGTCAATGTGTTTACTTTTCTTGTGAAACACATGGTTCTTAGATAATGCAATCGATGATGTATTGTCACAGAAAATAGGAGTTGGATCATTTTCTGTATGTGACATATCTTTCAATAATCTTCTCAACCACACAGCTTGACAAGAAGCTGAGGTAGCAGCTACATACTCTGCCTCTGCAGAAGATATGGATACAATTGGCTGCTTCTTTGATGCCCATGAAATCAGGTTCATGCCTAGTTGAAAAACATATCCTGATGTGTTTTTCCTGT